>VZTG01003812.1:422245-556362 GCA_013397845.1 Melanocharis versteri
TTTTAAGAGATTAATCATCCTTGTTTCTCATTTAAAGTCTGGGGACATAGCCAATCTTTTCTCTGTGTTCTCAGAGGGAGATATTTCATTTTGAAAAGAAAAAACAAAACTGTTCTCATCTCCTTTATATGTTGTCATGGTAGACAAGCCATCACGAGAAAAAAATTCCTGTTTCACATTTCTTTGGGTCACTTTTCAGCAATAACACCAATGCTAAAATTTTTCTGGAGCTAATACAGAATTTGATCCTGTAATGCTTTATCCATGGAAAATGTTACCTGAAAAAATGTTTTTCTTATGCCATTTGGGGAGGGAAAAGAAATTGAAAAGAAATTGTAATCAATGAGAAAAACTTAAAACTATTTTATTACTCCTACATTTCATGATTTCCTTTGCAATGTAACATCTCTATCTAAACTCACTGAAAATTTGGAAGCCTAGTAAATCCAGGAACTTACTAGTAAAGTGTCATATCAAAGCTCCAATTTTCCATGACTCTAAATTTAATCATTTCCTTTAATAGCCTATGTAGTTAGAAGCATTTTTGCCAATACGACTGATTTAGTACTAGCCTGAGAATCTCCCTTCAGGCCTCACTCAGAGCTCATGATTAGTTGATGCTGGTAGCAATAAGTGTTCTCCATGGATTCATGAAATAAAACATTTTGCACATTTCATCTTTACATTTGATTGGTATTGTATCTTCTCTTACATAAACCGCTTGAATTTATAAGAGAATTTTGCCAGTTAAGGGATTGGAAAAAAAAAAAAAAACAGAAAAAGAAAAATAAAAAAAAAGGAAAAAATTCTCATTAGATATAAAAAATTCTGCGAATTGGGCATGGACGTACTGCTCATTACAAGGGCTGCCTGACACACTTCATTTGTCCGTAGACACAACAGGAATATAGGTTTAGGAAACAAATCTACTTTATATGCATTATCGTTATATATTTGTAAAAGCTGTGGAGAGATTATTCTTGCTGGACATTTGTACAGAGCCTTGTGCAAGGCAGGGCTGATCAGTGACTCAAATGGCAACAATTCACAGGTATTTGTATTGTTTCTGTTTCCTTGTCTGCAGAAGAAACTCTGATCCGGAATACAGCAGAAGGATTTGCTTGGTAGCCCAGTTCTTTTTGCTAACGTTAAGAACAGTTAGATGGTTAGGATGAAGAGAAGTGGAAAAATTTTCCTCAGGAAACCTAACTAAATAAAATGTTGCCTACAACCCAAGATACTCTTTTACCATGGCAAGATCTTCTGTCTTAAATGTAGTTTTCAACAATTGCATTCACATGTACTGTGCACATATTCTGTAAAGTGCACCACCAAAACATTCTATTTAATAGCCTCTGCACTCAGGCTCTAGGAAGAATTTTGCAGGCTCCTTGACAGGAAAGACACAACAATCCTATAGCTTCATCTCTTTGAACTATGTAACTAGGGATTTGGGGAAAGTCCCTACTAGACCTGAAAAATAAAGGACTACAACTGCAAGTTAAAAATACATTTACTGACAGCACTTCTCTCCAGCTAATGTCTTTTCCCAAAATATCATAAATTAAGAGTACCTTTGTGCACGTGCTGCTCAGAAAAGATTCTCAAAATAATGAGTCTTTGGTCTTGTGTCACAAATCTGCTTATTCTCTTTTGTCTTGCAGCTGTGCCTTTAAACCAGAGTTTGCAATAAGGAATAGATAGATGTGAGGAGGAGAAGAAACTAAGCACCAGCCCCATGTGCACTTACAACTCATTCACACAGAGGAGCAAAGACCTGGCCAAAGCAGCTGCATTTGTCACCACATTCTACTGCTTGTGCCAGCTCCCGATGACACGTCAGGCCACTTCCTTAGCCTGCTTTGCGTACTGGAACTGGCCAGAGCTGTCTGCCACAGGACAATTGCACTGGCCATCCTATCACATAACTCCTGTCACTTCGTCCACTGAGCTGGCCTGTCTCTCCTACTGCCTCTGGCTTGGAGAGTCACTGAGCACTCACATCGTGGTGAGCACGCTGCCCTCCTCCAACTTCTGGCAGATGAGAGAGGAGCACCAGAATGGGATTGCTTTTCCATCTATTCCTGTGGCATTTCTACTTCCCTGGAAGATTTCCATAGCCTGTCCACAATTTGGTATAAGGCCCATAATATAAGGACCCAGCAAGGATTTTTTTTTTTCCTAGAATTTTTCTCCTTGTTTTAAAAAAGTCATATGCATTAAACAAGCAACATAGCAAAAAAACCAGGAAGGTATATGCACATTTTTCTAATGTAACACATGTATGCCGTCTGCACCTGGCTTTAATAATTTTAGCAAATATTACATTATACTTTAACTAGCAATGTTGAATTTCAGCAACAGTTATTGAATTGCCAGTTCACTTTGGCATCTAGGGGCATGGATAGGAAATTATTCAGGAACACAAGATCAACCTCAGCTGACCAAGACAGCCATAATCTCTCTTACTCTCATAAAACATACCTGGCTTTGCCAAGCTTGTCCTCTACCTATAAAATATCAGAGAAATCCCTAAAGAAAGGAGAACTACCAGTGCTCTTTGGAGACTTGCAGTTAGTTTTCTCCAAGTCCTGATAAACACAAAACCAACTAATTAACTTCTGAGGTCTATCCCCACTAGTGCAGGGAGCTGCTGTGCAAATGAACCAGTAGTTATTTCATTTCTGAAGAAAACAGATGAAGTACCACATCAATATTATTTTATTTCCAAAAGCTTCTTCTTAAATGCTGAAATACCTTTCATCATGTGATATTTAAAACATAATCAAATCCTTATGAAATGCCACTAAGGCTGCTGGGACACCTAAACTCTCTCATCAAGTAATGTTCTGTTCATCTGCTTCTCCTTCCTCTTCACTCTTTTCTTTTATCTTTTTTCTTCTTTTCTATTTCCCCTTCACTTCATTCTTTGTTAAAATCTATCTTTCCTCACCAAGCCCACAGATGAAATTCAAAGATAGTTTGTTGCAGTCCTTTCTATTAACAAGGTTTGACTATGAGTGCAAAATGTTGTTTCTACAAATATTCACTTTCTATGTGTATTTACATGAACACATATAGACCACTCAAAAATGCAGTTAGTAATTTGCCAAAATATTTTTGTTTGTTTTCTGCACTATCATAGATACATTTCAAAACCTAAAAGAAACCTGAGCAGAATTAATGGGATCATAAAACAGGAAAAAACCACCATAAACTTAGGCATCAATGTACAAAAGCCTCCCTTTAAGAAGTACAAATATTAATGTTAATATTGTTAGCAGTAGTTTCTCTGAAGCAAAAGGAACTTTAATTTGACATTACTAAAACGGAGGTTTTTACATTACACAGACCTCCAAAAGCTGTTGTCTAATAGCAAATGCTAGACACTTTAACACTTCAAGTTTCCCAGGCATGGAAGCAGCAATGACACTGTGTAACTCAGCCTCATTCCTCTCCCCACATCTTGGCAGGCTCCACATCATTTGACGTAATGTTTTTCCAAGAAACCTATGTCAGCTATCATAGCTTCCCCCTTCTCCTAGAAGCGATGCTCCAGTCAAAGAAAGACAACCAAATAAATTGTCCCCTTAAACAGAAACTCTCTTCCCCCTTTGGCCATGTAAAGGATGTAATCCATCTTTGTCTGCCAGAAAACTGAAAAGCAAATCTGCTTTCCTATGTAGACCCCAGAGTTTTGGAACAAACTGGCTGATAAAATGCATGTGGTTCACTGCCAGCTTCTTCTTCAAGATCCCAAAAGTTTAAAAGTGCTTGGCACTACTCCGTTTTCCAGGATTTGCTTAAGTACAGACAGGAAAAAATATTCCTTAAAAACAAACAAACAAACAAACAATACTACTGGCTTCCTATGCTGCTTAAAAAGGCTTTACCTAGCATAATCTAATCTAAACTTCTTTTATGCGCCTCCTCATTGCCAGCATCCTTTTCTTTCCATTAATTTCCTCTGACTGTGTTTGAGAATCTATGCCAAGCACACATAGCAATTCATGCATGAAAGTTTTAAAACAGCTTTCCATTGATTTTTAGCCATTCCTCCTTATTACAGAAGTCATCACACACAGCCAGGAGTCAAAGAAATAGTAAATTCATATTGAGAACTACACGAGTAAGATATCAAGTTTTCTATTAAGCAGCAGTTTAGCATCTTGGAGCAAGCAGGTGTTCTGCACCATATAATTCTAACTTGTCCCTACCTAGACAAAGGAAGGCTCACAGCCAGCGGGGTGATCCAGACATAAGCACAAACAAAAAATTATTCTTTGGCTGTGGGCAAAAAGAAATAGTTGCTGGCTTTGTTGATAAGTTTTCCTCGGAAGCATGTCTCCAAAGAAAATTAAACCATGAAAATAAAAGGCTGATATTCTTCTAGTTGGCTGATTCCTATGCTGACTTTATTTGCCCCTTATTTCTGACAGAATCCTACAATAATCTTAAAATTCAGTTCATTGAATAATTAGAAATATTTGTTCAGCACCATCCCATCAGACTTCATTTCCCTTTCACTACGACCCTTTCCCTATTACTTCTCTAGACAGCCTTTTGCCAGTAACTTCAGGCTCAATGCTAAAATACCTGGGGCATCTGGGCTTGCACCTCAGCTTGAGTGACACTTGACTAACAAAATGAATGTTCAGTCAGGAAACATTGATTCCTGAAATGCATTTCTTTCAACAAACTTCTAAGTCCTCATGGAAAATCTGCTTGCTTTTCCAAAGGATCATACAGAAAAACCTGAATTTCTGGTCTTTCAGGGCCTATGACATGCTGCTACCTTGTCGAGGGAGTCATCAGTCACACCCCTCTTCCCCAGCTACCTCTGTCCTTGCTTCCCGTCCTCACTGCTGGGCACCCAAACATCAGAGTCCAAGACTCAGCTTGCTTAAAATTTGCAAAGGAAATTGCAGATATTTTCATAGATAATAGTATGAGTTCTCCATATCAAAATCACCACTTTTCCCTCAACAGAATAGGTGTTTTTCCTAGCCAAAATCTTCAACTTTTTAGCAGCTTTAGGCTCAGTTCAGTCTGACTGGTACCTCAGGGCAATGGTTTTCACAATGTAGTCCACCAAGCACTCAAGGTCTAGGGATATCTGTAAGGATAACTTGAAAAGAAAACATTAAAAAGTCAAGCTGATTGTCAGTGGGGCTTTAACTCACTATACAGAGATCTGTATCTTCAGTGGAAAAGGTTGAGAGGTTCACAGATCAAAAAAGGTTGAAAACGACAAGCCTATAGAGTAAAATACAAGGAGGTTGAAGTGACTTGATAATTTTAGAGCAAGGTCTAAATATATCACTCTAGCTGCAAATGCAATGAACTTCTGTCTCCTTTTCCCTTGGCAAGCTACACAAACATCTGCCCTAGAGCAAAGGGATGCCTGCAGTCCATATTCCACTAACAACGCCCATAAGGGCTTCGGCTGGGGAGCAGTGCCATGGAAACACCTTGATCTGATGGAGTTACCCCATCCCTCAAAATACCTTTGGTTTTGCACACTCTTGCTGCTTTTGTCTAGAAAGAGAAATAACATGAGAGAAGCTGAAATCACTGTTTTCTCTCTTTCAGAACTATTGATGCCACCAGCAAGGTCTCAGAAGGCCATTTTCCCTAATTGCAATTGTTATGCTAATTAATACATCAAGAGGGGAAGCTCACCCCATCATTTCATGCCCCCCAAGCCTCACACCCTCAGATAAACCTCTGTCTATTCCTGGAAACAAAATACTTATAGCCCAGGTGTGCCCTTCTTCTCTCCAGGTAACTTGATCCCAAGTGTGTATTTCTGTGTAACTGTACACAGACATAAAAGAAAAAAGTGAACTGGGGGAAAAATTCTATTGCACTATTAAAATGGAAAATGCCCTCCTCTCATTAACAGCTCTCATTAAGGCACTCTCTGCCCATTTCACTGCTGTGTTTATCTCCTTCCCCTGATGGCTGGAATGCTGAATTGTGATAAACCATGAGGGCTCAAGCCCAGTCCCAGGCTGTCAACCTGATTTAAGTGACTACCTGGCCCCACAACTCACACATTAATGGCACCAGTAGTCAAGGAGCATTTGGAGACCAGTGTGTAGTTTATAGAGACAGCAGCATCAGGTATGGATTTTAATAAATCCATTAGAGATAGGGAAAGAAACTTTGCCGACAAATAAAAATGGAATATTTTGGAATAATTTAAAGGCAAACCAAGAAGCCTACAAAGAATCAGAATCTGCAAATTACATATATAGTTGAAATAAATATCACAGAAGTTGATAGAATGCAATTGGCAAGTATCCCCCTGATAACATTATTGTCCTCTGTAATCCAAACGGGGCTCTTTTTTTGATATTGCAGGACTGGTAGCACAGAGTCTGTGGAGCAAACATTCTGCTGGAATGTTGTTTTGCATTACTATACTCAATAATAAAACCTTAAATTGCAATAAATATTGAAGTGAATTTTGAGCATATAGGGAAGTCAGCCTGCAGCAAGAACTCTAAGGCATTTTTCTAACACAAAGATATAACAGAGATTTAAAAAATGTTTCCCTTTCCATCCACACACACTTACCTGGATATAGTGAAGTATTTTGGGGTTTATTACTTTTTTAAGGCTGCTTTAAGTNAAAGCATTTTGCAACCATTCCCCCCCAGTCTCCTTTTTAATACACCAAGAAAGCAGTTAACAACAGCCACTAGAGTATTGTGCTATATGGGATTGAGCCACACAGTGATTTGGCACTGTCACCTCCCGGGGTCATCACCTTTCTTGCAGTGACTGGCATATGTGCTCCAACACAGCTCTGCTCCCCTCCGTGATGGCCCCTTCCCTCGCTCAGCCCTCCCAAAGGCAAAGCCCAGGACTCTGCGCTTTGTCCAACACTCGCGTTCCTCGGGAGCGGCAAAGCATTTTCATGAGGAGAGGACAAAGAGGTGAGAGGATACGTCAGTCATCACCAGAAATAATGCAGTCCCAGCTGCACTGGTGATGAAGGAAGAATATTATTTGTGTGACTTCTGCATAAATACTTCCATTTCAGCTTGCAATTTTGTGGGGGAAAGAAAAGAAATGCAGAAGGTTTTGGACATCTCTGGCCATTATATTCACCAAGTTTACTCACTGCTCCAGTGATCCAATTTTCCAGTATTTAACAGATTGAAAAAACCCAAACACAATTTCTCAAAAACAATACAACACACAGAAAACAAACATATGTAATGTATTATCAAGTCAGAAATATACTTCACACTCTTCATATTAGCATCTCATCTTTATATTTTAAGCATTCAAGAAAAACTGCAGGAAATTCTATTGACATAAAAATCTTTTTTCTTCTGAACCCAAGGTATATATTGTGCACTGTATTCCCTGCTAGTCAAATCAGACAAAGGAGCATTCCCAAGACCACAGGAAGCAATAGCAGAGCTTTTCTGAGGGGAATATTTCAGACAAAAAGAGAGAAAAGGAGAGATGTAGAGAAGAGATCCCTTCCCACATCCTTTACTTTTGCATACCAGTAGACACAAGAGACAAAAAATGCTCTGAGCAACTGGATGCTGCCAACAAAATGACATCTACAAAATTTCTCTCCCTCTTCTGTGACTATGCAGTTATTCTGCCAAAAGGACATTCTGTAAACCAGCAATGGACAGGAAACAGTTTTCCACTTAAAACCTCTGTCAGGCCTTTCAAATTTTAGTGTTATCAAAGAGAAATGACTGGAAACCTCTCCCTGCATACACAAGAAGATTTAATTCTTATGTGGCAGAGCAATCTATGAGCTCCATGAGCACCAACTTGCAATGACAATGCCACTTGTTCTGCCTCACCGTTTTATTCATCGCCTGCTAGAAGCTTGCTGTGTTTTGTGAAATGGCTTCATCCTAGGCTAACTCACTGTACTATGAATTACCTACATCTTTTAATCAACGTTATCAAATTAGGAAGCAACTCAGGGAAATGAAGGAAACGTATTTACTGCATGTTTCCCCATGTTGTTGCTCATCTGTTATTTTGAGCATTACCTATTTAAAGAAGTTGTATGATGTATAGAAGACAGCAGGTAGAGTGATTGACTGAGAGTCAGATGTTAAATTGCCACAGAGCTGTGGAAAGGATAAAAATACTTCTCTACCTCAATTCATTCCACAGAAAAAATCCTCTCAAATCTCGCATCCTTATCATTTTTACACTGAAAGGTTTCAAAGTGAGAAGAAGGAATAAAGGGTAGTGTTTAAAAATAAAAATACACATTTTCACAGCTTCGTTTTCTTCTTATTTTTCTAAAGAGTATAATATTGAAGGAGAAAAAGCCTGCTTGCTCTCAGTTAGGTTTACTAAATCAGTCATGAAGGCAGCTGATCTAAAATGCATCAGCTGTCACCTGCTCAGTCTCAGTTTGACAGTTCAATACCTCCTCATCTTCTGAGAATGGCAGTGCTGAGACCTGAGTAAACCATGTCTGTATGCAAACTGTCACTGATTTTGTGGCATATCATTAGGCCTGATCTCCACGGCTGCAGTGACAACAGGGAACACTACAGCCAATCGTCATCAGAGTTAAAATTAATGTACGGGTCCCCACATTCAGCAATAGGCAAGGCAAGCCCCACGAGCAGTGGCCAGTTGATGAACTATGTAATTACAGCAAGATAATCTTACCCCTGCAGAGAATGTAAATGCATATCATAAATTCAAGGTGCATTTCTACACATCTGTATTTTTCCCCTCAGCATTTCTTTGGACTAAATAAGACATATAAATGCCAGTATACCCTACTTAGATTCAGGTAGTAAAATAAAATATTATTCAGGGCCATGAAAGGACAATCTAAGGCACATTCTCAAGCGATGACAGTCAGGGTCACACTCACAGTGGTTAAAAAAGTTGCACGTGACCATTGCTGCAGCACAGGCACACAGCCCGTGTCACTTTGGAATGCTGCTCTGTGCCCCGCTGGCCCTGGCACCCGGAGCCAGCCTGACCGTGGCACAGAGCTTCCAGCAGTGCCAGGGCCCCACGTGGCCCAGGGCAGCCAGCAACGGCCCCCTAGACCCCAGGCCCAAACCCTTATGCACCTTCAGAGCTGTTTAACACCTAAGAAGTGCTCTAAATAAATATAAAAGGGCTAAAAAAGATCAATATTAATATTCAAACTCCTCATTTTTTGTGGTATTACTCACAACATGAACTATGTTTGTGCACTCCAGCATAGTTTGTCCGGTTTGCAGTACCCAATGAATCTCATGTACCCTCTGCATGATTTTATGCAGGTTGAAACCTCTCGACTTATTTTAAGCTGCAAAATCTAAAAATGTTAAAGACCCAATTCTACACTACTATCAATGTGCATATAACCTTTCACTAACCTATCAGGGGCCAGACTTGAAGATCTTAGAGGTGTTTGCCAACCAAACCAGGTGTCAGATATAAATAACTTCTCTGAACACACTAGTTTTAGAGGGCTTTAGTTAAAGCAATCATGGAAAGCAACATGACATCCAGACCTTACGAAGCAGAAAAGCTACTAGACATATTTCTGTTCTGGGAAAACCTGGACTGAGGACCGGTATCTCTATTGGCATATCCCAAATACTCAGTAGCCGCCAATGAAGTATGAGGTAGTCAACAGGACCATTATACTTAGCATTAGGACCTAGTGTTAATAATTTTATTTATCTTTTTGCCACTCTTGTAAAACCCATAGACAGTGTCAAAAATTATACAGTCTTTTCCATTCTTTTTCCAGCCATCCCAGTATTGGGAATGTCCTGCCTGAAGGCAGTTTGATCTCTTATCCTCATAAATATTGCTGGTGCTTCTCTAGCTCTCCACATTGAGGTTTTCATTAAAAAAGTGGGCATCTCATGAATTTATCCTAGGCAGCAAATAATTTCAAATAAAACACTGTATATTTCTAGACTAAATTTCAAAAGAACTTTCATTGTCTTCATCATGAGGGAATGCTATATTTGTAAAACAGTTTTCCTTTACACTGCATCGCTTGGTACATGTCTGGTAAAAGTAACATTTTGCTGTGAAGATACTGCAGTTCTTCCAGTCTACATGGAGGAATTTGAAGTTGTCATGTCAGGGACCATTACAAGTTTCAAATTAAGCAAGTTTTCCTTACTTTCCACTTTCCACAGTGGAAGTATTTTGCTAGAAAGTGGCATGTTTAAAATGCTATTTAGCCTTTGCATTCCTACAGCCTTTTGAAGGAGGAATTTTAAGCATCACTGAAACTGACTAGTTGTGTGAGTTAATAAAAGTCACAGGTAACAAAGCCTCGTTATGTTACCATGATGAAGGGAACTGTAATGAAGGTCAGATTTTATGAAATTACTTCTTTTACATAAGCAGTTTCAAGGTACTTACATCTATCTCAGTGTAAGAAGCATGTTGCAGAGACCTGACAGACCAGAAAAAAGTGTAGTACTCTTCACAGAGCTCTCTGCAGAAGATAAAACATTGCAGATTATCTGAGAAAAGTTCTCACTAATATTTTTTATATTTTATGTCCACTAGTTTTGTGACTTGTACATAAACAGCCCTTAAGGTCTCTTGCAGAATCTAAACCCCAGCTAAGCAATCTTTTAGCTAAAAACCATACTTATTTCTTAACAATAATTTGTGCATGACTCTTATTGGCTTAATCAGGTCTATGAAAATGTAATTTTAAAAAAATCATCAGGAGTAAATATGGAAGTACTTAAAACCCCAAGCCTTATCTCCAAGAAATGAACATCTGTTTTAGAGCCCTTTATGATCTAAAGTTAAAGCAAGGACAAAATCTGCATGAGTCTTGAACATTGCCTAAACATTTGAATGCCATGGTTGTATTCAACTCCATTTGCCAAACATCATTATTACCTCATGGATAAATAAATAAAGCAGCCTATAGCTCCACCTGTACAGCTTTCTCAATTTTGTCTTTGTATGGTGAATTGAGATAGGAAATACATTCCTTTTAAGCTTAGAAATTCTGTAGTGGCTAGAACTTGATCCAAAACAACTCTTACTCATTAGGATGTCCCCACATAATTCATTTGGAGTACCACTTCATACCACCATTTGGGAATTACAAGGTCACTCCTAACTGAAAAATATTTCATCTCATGTCATCTCACTGCCATATTTCTCTACAGTAGCCTTCTCCACTGGCCAATCAATAATAAAAGCAGACACAGAGTCCAGCACTTGAGCAGATATTCGAGCTTTGCTAAATCTCCATTTTCTTACAGGTTGGGTCATTTTCCCTTGAAGGCAATGCAAGGAACTGGAGTGCACCAACACTGCACTCCCAGCAGCAGCCACTCCGAGCCCTGCAGAGGCTGCTGCCCCTCTGGCTTCCCGATCCCTCCCACCCTGCTCCACATCCCGTTTTTACTGGATTTCCAGCCACATTACCCCAGACGTGATACTTTCTCCACCACACAGTCTGTGCAAGTTGGGCAGCAAACAAAGAAACAGACTCAAGGCATTGGATAACACTTCTGAAAGGAAAAGGAATACTGACGTGCCTGTCTCAAAAGAGTTTGGTTAAGATAAAGCAGGTTAATCTTTTAACTTGGGTTTTATTTGCAATTAAGTCAGTTGGGAAAACACAAACTGGTTAGAAGCACATGTAGGTAAGTGTCTTTATTTTGGAAGTGGTTTTATCCCATTCCTAGGGGAAATAACTGCCAAGGCAATCGCTCTCTGAGTGCTACAATATCCATTTCTGGTTGAGTTACTGCCCTTTGGCTGTTAGCTGTTCTCGACTTATGTACCCATACACTGATACACCTTCTCTCTTTCCTTGTTTTTTTCCCTCAAACAAGAAATATTATTTTTTCATAGTATAGTAAGACAATTGATGGAGCCTACAAAGTACAGTAATACAATTATGACTACAAAAAGAGCCAAATGCTCAAGCTTACAATCTCTTTCCTCTATTAAAGTATCCTTCTCAACATTTGGGAGTGGGAAAGAAGAAAATGTCTGACAAACTATAATAAATCTTATTTTACACCAGCATGAGGAGACTCAGATATGTTTTACATTAATGCCAAAAGCAGTTATTAAAAGATTAATGATTTCTTAATAGCTGGTTTACTATAAAGCAAATCAGTAGTCTGTTTAACAGATTGCTTACAGACCCAGTAGTCCTAAACGATTTTAACACTTTTTACTGGCCTTGATGAGCACTATCTACCACACAGTACTTCTGTATGGTTGTAATGTATGTATAGCAGCTGATAATTTATAATTCTTTTATCAAACAATATATTTAGTTACGTACCCTTTTTACAGAATTCAAATGCCTCTCAGACACCACTAAAATTGTCTTAGTTTTCTCCACATCTTATCTGCACCTCTGGTTCCTACATCTTTGCTAGGTCCTTTTGTGTTTGTTCAGATCTCCTTCAAATGAACAAATGCTTTTCTGACATGAAAATGCTAGAGTTTCCCTGTCTCCTTCTTAAAGATTATTGAAAACAACAGGCTTAGAACACAACTTCACCTTCTGCTTTCTATAATGGGTACAAGAATCACAAATGCAAACACTGTATAGGGAAAAGAGACACCATCAGTTTCACAATTTGAAAAAAGAGAAAAATATCACGGCCACTGACTCTTATCAGGCGTAAAATATAGCGTCTCTTTGTCACAGCTGTTTTGGATAACTTGTGGTGACTGGGCATTGCATAGGCAGCTTTTATTGTTGCGAACATTTACCAGAGCTAAGTAGTTTAGGTCACTGAAGTAAGACTGTTCCAGGCGTGTCACAACTTCACTTAATTTTAAGACACTAACAGCTTTGGAAATTACCACACCACCTATAGAATGAAAAGATAATTACATGGTAAGGAAAAGAAGTTAAATGCAGTAGCTTAAAGGTATGTAACAAGGAATTTTTTTTCTAATGCCTCCTCTGATTAGAAAATTACCACTTGCAGCAGCTGTACAATTGTGATAGATATCATCTCCATGTGTTCAGACACACAGAAATCCAAAAAGAGTTCAGCTGAATTTCTGGCATATGACAGTTTCTACTGCAAAGCCTGCATAATATTTTCAGAGCTGCAAGATCTTCAACAGAAGGAATCCCATACTATGAAAAATAGGTGCACATACAGAGTTATCAACACTTGGCATTCACAGTGCAATGGGTGGAGTGTTCTCTGCTATGAAGGGACATCACATCTCCCATCTCCTCACACCAGTTCTTTCTGGAGGCTGGGAGGTGGAGCTGCTCTGGGAAAAGTCATGTATCACCCCAGACTCCAGCTACAGCTCTGCTTCTCACGAGCAGGACCACTGTCTTTCCTTTTTTTTTATTTTTTTTATTTCAAACCAGATTTATCAAGCTACTGCATTGTACTGATGCTGCTTACACCTCTTTTTTTATATCAATACCTTATTTCATTTCTGTATGTTTTTCCTGGGATTTATTTGTAGCCAGCCACTTACTAAACACTTCTCATTTTGCAGATGCTTTAGTGAATTTATTCTACTTCAGTTCAAAGGGCCTATTCAAAGTTTTAGGAATAATGAGTAAATAAATTGTAGCATGTGCATTTATGTACTTAAAAAGGCAGTTTAGAAATACAGATTAGAAAATACATTTGGAAGATAGCTTTCAGTTCTGTAGGAGAATTTAATACTGGAAAACATTTTAGAGAGGAATAGGCCTTAAGAAAAAAAAAAGGGGGAACAAAGTACACAATAGGAATAACATTCTTCAATAGCCTGATAGGTTTTATTCAAAGCAATGCTCCTCTCATTGAGAACTCTACAGGGACATTTTTGACCGCATTGTGAATATCACTGCATGCTCTCAGCTGAATGCAAATGTTTATGTTGTTATTAGTGCCAATAACAAAATTTCACCATAGAACTGTTAACAAATGGATCTATTTCTTTATAATTATGTGCTGTCATTTTCTGTTTTGTCTTTAATTTTTCATAAGAGAAGCAGCAGGGAGTCTATCTGCAATTTTTTCTCTAGAGATTTCTCAGTGGATCTAGATTTCAACCTTCACAAAACAATTGTTTGGAATACCAATTGCCTTGCTCTTCAAATAATTCTTGAAGAATTGCAGGTGCTATTTACAGACATGTAGCCAGTTGTAAAATTTTGATTTGAATTAGACTTTGAAACCAGCTTATTAAATAATTAATAAATACTAACAAATCAAAAGATGCTCAAGAACTTTGTAGTGGAAAATATAACTGTGATTGTAAGTCCTCCTCCAAGCAAGCAAGCATGATATAATTGGAGCCATGGCTCAGGTTACTCTGTGGGAGTGGACACAACTCCATGTGAGACCCTACCAGCAAGGAGTGAGGAGCAACAGCTTGCATGTTTCTCATGAGCTATCATCCTATTTACACAGAGCAGGAGGACACGGGGGACTTTTGCACAAAAAAACCCCGGGAAAGCCAGAGATCCACTGCCAACCTCAGCACTCCCAGCCCAGGAGGAACAGCACAGCACAACTTTGTTTTAACAAGCTACTACAGTGTCAGAAGTCTTTAAAGCTACAATTAATTGAAACCAATTGCAACACTAGGATCAGTTGCATCTTTGTCCAGATCTATCTTCTCCCAAACTTCATGTAATAAATGAAGACTATGCCTCCAGTGTTTTTGTTCATCTATCACCATGTCAATGATTATTACAGCGTTACAAAACAAAACAACAGAAAAGCTTAATTTCAAGGAAAATTTGTGGTGAGTGAAACACATTCAAACTTGACTAGATGAGAGTAACCAAATAAATCTGATGTTTGCTCAAACAAAAACCTCTGCAAAAAAAATCAGGTTTCAAATGTCACTGCTGAAGTATTGAAGTATAATTATCAGTGTAGGAAGGAATAAACACTGGTTAATAAAACCAGAACCAGATACGTTACCTAGATAAAAAGACTATCATGCAGACTAGCCAGCTGTCATTATAATTTAGTTCTCTATAGTGTGACTTTCAATACTGTCCAAGCCCATTCTATATGCCTACAACCTCTTAAATGCTCTCTAATTTAAAAGCAATAAGCTTAAAATGACCTGCAGTTTAAGAATAGTAGGCTGGGGGGAAAAGAAAAGCACCACAAGCAATCTGAAAGCTAATACTGAATCAAGCGGGGTCACTGTACCTTAAAGACAGGAAAACTGCAACAATAAAAGTATATATTTTTTAATCTTTAGCTGATGTTTCTGATTTATCTTTTCCTGCTTTAATACTAAACTGAAATGAACTATCAGCACAATGATGAACAGGTGCCAGATACAGAAAAGTGACTGAAACAGGAATCTGTGCTCTCAGAGCGCAGAGGATACCCACCCCACTGCCACAGTTCAGCATCTCCACATGTTTCAGCCCACTCTCCTGTGGAACTTGGTCATTCACACACCCTGCCTGCACCCTCCTTTTGCTCCGGCAAGAACACAGGCAGAGCTACGCGAGTGCTAGTATTTTCTGTCATTTCCTCTAAGAGAAATAGACTCTTCCAAAGGCAAGTGGCACAACAGGGAGAGGCCCCATCACACAGGACAACCACAGCACCACCGAGACCTTTGCAATGGAGGATGAGCACCTGGCATGGACCAACTGTGCTATTAGACACAGCTCTCAGTCGCTGCACGAGCTGCTAAACAACTACATGCCATTATATCAGGTAACATAACGCAGTGACAATAAAGACCAATTTGCACCAGAATTAATACCTGTTATCAGCTATCACCCTAATTGAGAGACATCTATCCTTATTTAAATTATGACAGATATACAGATCATAAGATGGACAAAGAAGCTTTAGGAAACAATGGGAAAAAAAAGAAAGAATGCAATGAATGCACAGGATGTCCAAGTGCAGTGACACGTTCACTGCATATTCATCTGTGTTAGACTTAAGCTGCAGCCTCACTTTAAGTTTAATAATTTGTCAACTATTTGCCAGAACTGAACAACATCTCAGTCGGGGTCTTGAATCTCTGCAGACTAAGCAGCTACAAAAATATCTTTGTGCAGGGACCAAGCCAAAATTGCATCATCTTTGCAATCAATGAACCTACATAGCTTAATGTTTTATTGTAGGGGGTCTTAAATCTAACTGCAAATGCTCTTGAGCAGGAAATCTCTGAGGCTTGAGGAACAAAGAACAAGACTTCAGCCCACCAGGGTTTTCCTTGTAAGCTCTCTATGCTGCAGATTTTGTAAGTTCTCTATAGCATAAAATGAAAAGCAGAAAAGTTGACTGGGAGAAGTCTGGTAGAGAGCTCGAGAACCACATTATTTATTTTTCTTCTGTGCTGTTCAGACACTGACCTGCTTCAGGCACACAAAGCAATGGGGAAACACAGAAAAGATGTGGGTTGTAGGAGGTCCTGTATGGGTTCAGCAGGACTGATACTTACAGGGTTCTAAAAAGAACAGAGTAATTTTGAACATATATAAACTTTAGAAAATGCTCTTGTCTATTGTCCTTCATTGTGTGGACATGAAGGAGTCAGCCTGAACCTTGCTCCATTTTGAAAATTCGTTAGTGTTCTTGAGAGCTTATAAGACTTGCTTTAATTGTACATAAGCCTTTGCTGACTGCAGTGAGGTTGAAGAGGCAGGTGTAAGGGGTGTTCCATCTAGAACAATGCCATTTTGGAAAGAAAAATTCCTATTTTTTAAGACTGAGTTATTTGCAGTTACTAATTAGACTGTCAGTGAGCTTTGAAGAGTGATGATCCATATATTAAAACTTTAAGGTCTTAATATATTAAATGGTAATGGTTCCAAAGGTACAATAATATTCTATTGAACTGATAACTACACATTTATAGTGGGCACTAATGGGGATTATGGCCTGTGATATGGACTATTAGGCCTATTCTGAAATTTATAGAACAGATTTTAACAAAGAACACAACAGGTTCATGCCACATTCAGCTTCCACAAGAGAGCAAGACAACACAGTGGACATAAGTGACACCATCATCACCCTCACAGCTGTCTCCTTTTCCCAGCACCCACAACAGCCCTTTCAGAGGTCGTGAATGTGAACAGATAAGAACAAAACGCAGAAGTGCCCAAGATCATTGCTCCCAAACCTTCCCACGAGTAATTAAGTGATGATGCATTATGTAACATGCTTCATTCGAACATAACCCTGCTTAGAGAAATATCCCGTGTATCATAAGATTCACTACTTTCCACAAAAGACACAATCCTCAAAACTTCTGTACTTGGAAATGCCAGGGGGAAATTTGCCAAATCTCCATTTCAGGAGGTCACAACTTTTAATTGTTGCCTTACTTTTCCCTCTGTAACATAGTAATAAAGCAAAGCAATGTTTCAAACACATGAAATAATGTTCAACCCTCATCACAGAACTGACCTCAATGTCTAAGATGCATTTAAGCCCCACTTTATTCCATCTCTGAAAGGGGAAAAACAGACAAATACAAGAAAATCTAGACATTTCATATTAATGTCATCTGTCATTCAAAGAAACTGCCTTCCTATATTTATCTGGTTTGCTTCCTGTGAACTCAAGAAAACAGGAAATCCATAGAAAAGATCAAACATCGAGCAACACGGGATTTTTTTTTTTCAAAAAAAAAATCTTATTTATGAAAAATGCCCATACTAAACAAGGTTAGCTGATAGGACAAACTCAAACGAGTAAATTCTATAAGATAGTTGCTGCATGTGTTTCATGCACATAATATATTCACTAGTGAGAAGATAAAGACAGCCTGATTTTAAAACCTGAATTATTTTTGCATCTCTGTTTGTAAAGAAAGGATCAACAGCAGTTTTCTACCATCTTAGAATTAATCACACTGCTATATAAATCCTCTATATTTTAAGAACACCAGAAGTGCGATTTCAGAAAATCTAAATAATATATGAAATTGAAAAATGTCATTCTTTTAATATCTCCCCTTGTGAAAAAGAAATTGCAATTACAACTATGATAACCAATTGTAGCCTTCTTTTAAAGCATTATAGAAGTTGTCATTGTTTAGTTAAGCAATTCAGATTCAGAAAACGTGACCTACCACATCCTGAGGGAGAGCCCTATCGTAGCAGTAAGCAATACATCTCTACACACTTGTAATTCAGAGGCACTGAGGCAAAAACTGTCAAAACATTACTAAAGTCGACAAGGATGTATGGTTCATTAGTCTAGGAACTGATGTGTTATGGACCTCTTTGTGATCAGCCTGATATTTTAAATCAAGTTATGAGTTTATGTAAACCTACTAGAACTCTGTTATTAAATTTCAGATCATGGCTTCAACAAAGGCACTCATAATTGCAGAGATTTATCACAAGGCCATAACAAGCCCCCTATCATGCCAACTTAATCAATAATCAATTTATAAAATATCATTACTTTAACAGAAAATCTGTAGCTCTTTTTCTTGCATTGACTTTGAGGACCAAACTGCAGCATAACATCAGTAAGCCAGTCTTGTTCATTAACATAGAATTAGACTGCAAAGGTTTCAATATTTCCCAGCAGTTACACGGACAGAGCAGAGTGAGCTGCAGCAGCAGAGTTATCTGCCCCCCTTCCCCATGCTGCTCTAAGCGTGTCCAAGATGCCTGATGCTCACAGAGGCATGCACCTGACAGTACTGAAGCACACTACCTGAGCATGAAGTTCCTTCATTTCCCCCAGCTTTACATTCCTGAGAATGATATTTAAAATATGCAGCCACTCCCCACATATTTCCAGTCTACATCCCATCCTGTTGTTCAAACAGGACAAAGACTGGTGCAAATAGAGTGAAGAGATTGCAGAATTGGACCTTCAATCAATGTCTCCATATTTCATTCACTGCAAAATAGATCAAGTTCGACCCTAATGGCATTGTTTGCATATGGTGTGATTCTTGGGACTGTTCTGTGCAGGGTCAGTAGTTGGACTTTGATGATCTTTGTGGGTCTCTTCCAACTCAGGATATCCTACAGTTCTGGGATTTCAAGTGTTAAGACTTTTCTTAAGAGACAATCTTCTTTTTCCAATGGTATTATATGCTGATATCTGTTTTCACTATGTGAGCTTTCTATCTAGAGAAAACAAAAATAACCTGGAGATGATAACAGTGCTCAAGGACTATAAATGATCAGTGCTACCAAATATAAACAAATAGTTCATGAAACACCCTTGATCCCCAGGATAAAGCTGCAGTAGGTCCTACAGTTAACTGCTTGATTATCATTTGGTAATTTTTTTTTTCTGAATATCAAGAATTAGTCTAATAATATTGCATTCCATATTTTGTGCACAGAGAGTCGTAATTTCAAAGTTTGTTTTATGACGTTTGGACACTCTAGTGAAAGTAGTCATTTCTGCCACTCTGAAGTCCTGAGATGTAAAAAGGAGGTGCTAACTACTGAACCTGTAAAACTTTGCCCAGTTCATGTCCTCCTCATGATACAAGAGAATCCACTTTATTAAACACAAGTTTCTGGTTTTATGCAGCTTTTTATTCACTTATGAAAATTACTGCATGAAATGTGAAGATATGAAGAAAGGTTAACCCAAAAATATGTTTACCTTTCAAAGGATTTTTTTCCAAGCAATTTATACTGAAGTACTGCATAAAGTCACAGTAAATTCAGCTATTTTACATTTTTGTGATTTCTCCAAGTCATCACTAATTTAAGCATTTATTTCCAAAAGTGCCAGAACAAACATTTCAAAAGCCCTGCCATTCTGTATTACTCTATAATTTAATACTCTTTATCATAAACCCAATTTCTGCAGATCAGAGTGTGCCTAACGAAAGCATGCATGGCTGGCGTGTGCTGCTTCTGCTGCAGGACTGCAGTTTCCTTGCCTTTCCTTCAAATACACAGAGCTTCTGGAAGCCTTTTGTCAACAAATTCAGAACCTGATCAACTTGACAAACCCACAGGTTCAATCACCTCCGCTAGATTTCACCACTGCTGAACTGCAGAGAGGGGAGGAACCTGAGCTCCCTTTGTGGGGTGGGTGGCTGCTGAGCTCGGGGGGCAGGGGAAGGGGCCACAGCAGGGACACCCTGCAGACAAGCAGTTAAGAACTGGCAGCACGCTCCAGCCTTTCAGAACCAAAAACTTGCTTCAGGACACGTACTTGTCAGACTACAACTCTAAAGGGCTATCAGTGCATAAACACAACCTGTCCCAAATTCCAAAAGGCTTTTTTCTATGCCATGTAATGTCAAAGTATCAATAAATAAATAAAAACAAAAAACTCCCATTACGAGACTAGAAAAGCAAAAATTGTCTTTCTCCTCAATAAAAGAAATCGTGCAATCAGAAAATACCGCACTTAGGACAGACATAATGTGAAAAGCTCAGGGGACACTGTTGCTTTTCCAGGTGCAAGGTCCATTAGCTGCAGCTCAGACACTGCTGATATCTGAGAGCTTGTCAGATTGTCCCAAAAATGCCCTGGGAACAAGTTGGATATTGTCTGGAATGTCTCATTTTGCTGAGGGATGAAACTGTCTCCCTCTAACAACACCACTTCATAGCACAAATTGCAAAAAGGGTGTTTCCCTGCAGGCCATGATCAGAAATCACTGATGCAGAAGGACTTCCAGAAGACTGGAGAAAGCAGGGATGTCAAACACCTGCTTTCACGGAAGGGTTTCCCTCTGTTAACAGCGCTTGCATTTCTGTCTGTTTCTAGTGAATTACTTACTATTCCTGATCAGCATTAATGCCAGCACTTGTCTCCTTTCAGAGATGCTATTTTGAATGTCAGTTACTGTGGAAAACAGAGACACGCACCCACAGAACATGAGACTACTTCAGATTTGTTTTGAGTTATCATCATTTCAGGGGACGACCAAAAATAGCTTGACTTCTTTAAAGTTGTGTTCAAAGCCTGCGTACTCATATTGCTCTTTGATGTCAATCTCTAGAAGTAGTGAACAAGTACTATGTGCTAAGTACCACAATAAAAGAGTTCATGGCATGCGTAAAGCTTTTCCATGACACAGGAACAAGGCTACAAGGACACAGACTCAAGCAAAATGAATCCCTGCATTGAATCACAGCAGTACAAGGAAGGTATTATTTAATGATTCAGCTCGAAAAAAAAAACAAACCAAAATATATTTCTTTGTGAGAATTTCCATATCCTCCAATGGATTAAAGTTTTTAACTTGGTAATTCATGAGAAAATCTCTTGGAACATGCAGCTACAGGCTTTTATATCGGATTTCTTTTTGAGCTCAGGGTTAAAATGAAATAAGCTTTCAAAGCAAAACAGCTTAAGTTTCTTCTCTCTTGAAATCAGATGACACAATGAATGGTGAAAGAAAGCTTGTCTTGGTTTCCCCAGATGCTGTGTGATTTCTTGCATGAACTTCTGTTTTTCAGAAAGAGTCAAGATCACGGCAATGCCATGTACTTGCAGAACTTTAGTTGCTTACTGATTTTGAAGCAAAAATTTCATATGGATCAAACTTTAACTTTTCACATGAATACTGGTAGATAAACACTAAAGGAGCTTATACTATATTATTAAACAGGTCACATTGCACGCTATCTTAATAATTAAACAATATCACTTTCTTGATGGAGAGAATTCCTGGCTGAAATTTAAATGTAGGTACTCCAAACAGAAATATGCATGAGTAAACATTTGCTGTAATTAACTGAAGACCACAAAATCACCACCAAAGATTTTCTTTTAATATCATTTTTTTCTGCAGCTTAGATAAAATCTGCAAATTTTCTTATTGATTAAAGCGGAATACTGAAGAAAAGAAATCTTAACAAGGAGCAATGCATAAACTATAGGTTTCCTCTGTTTTACCCAGGTCCATTCTCCTCTTTCTGCCTTGCCCCTCACAGAACAACGCTTTTAAAAGAAGATGGAGATTACAGTTTTTACAAGGCTCGATTTGAAAGTAGATGGGATTTTTTGGCTCAAAATCCCTTTCAGAGCTCTTATGATTTCCTGCTTATTTCATTATTTGCATTATCTTTTGCACAAACCTCAATTTAGTGACTATATATACACCAATTAAAAGTAACCTGTCTGCTCTATAAAATCACAAATACATTTACAGGAGTCTTATTTTTCTTGCTAGCAAGCAGACTCATGCTCGAAATAAATAACACATCCAGATTAGTATAATTTACTGTCTATGAAGTCATTATCATTTTCATCCAAAATGAAAGAAAAAAAAACCCTTAGTAATTCCATGAAAACAAATAGCTTTCCAATTCTGATCTTCACTGGGACTTGGTCTTGGTGGATTTGATTCCTAGAGATACCTCAAAGATTGAATAAATAGTTTGTGCTCCAATACACGGGTTGGAATACTGGCATTGAGAGTACTTACTTATGGGCCTTCTATGTCTAACTTCTCTCACTTGGCACTTTCATTTCTAACCATCCTGCTGCCTTGTTTGTCTGATAGCTCAAATAATCACCAGGCAAAGGTGCTTGTGGGAAGCTGAGTGACAGCGTCTAAGCCCCGGGTGAATGCTGCAGTCACTCACTTATTTATGGGAAGGGGCCCTCAGACAAGCCTCACTTACTCTTTCCATGCTTCTGTAGGAACCAGTCCCACGGCAAGCAGCAGCAGAAGGATCATTCTTAGTCACTCAGCTCTCAGGTGCCCTGGTTTTACCAGCACAGAAACCCCTCAGAGCTTAGGAAAGCAGAAACTCAGACTTCAAAAGAACATTCATTTTGAAAACTGAGAAATATCCTGGTCTGGTGTAAGTCTGGCTGAGACAAAAGGTTGCTTAAAGTGCCTGACAGGTGCCTGAGTCCTGTGAGGAATGAAGGTTTGCATCTTTGCTTCAGGATTAATATACGCTATTTTCACTTGATAGATATAGCTAAATACAGCATAGTTGCAATGATCATTCACACACTGAAATAGAACATGAACTGGACAAAAGGAGCTGTGAATTTTAAGTCTCTTTTCAAGAACATATTTAGCATCAGAGATTTTTATTTGCAGGAATGGGACATACAATAAAAAGTTGCTTTTTCCAGGCTGAAGACCGATGTAACTGAGGCTCCCCGGAGCCCTGACATGGGGCCAGCCAGGGGGGAGACTGCATTACAAAAATGCGATGAAGGGTTGCAAGAGTTCACACTAAGTTGTCGTGAGGTTTTAAATCAAACTTGTTTTGACGGTGAAAAGGTCAGGACACCGCTTCTCACCTGCCTCTCACCAGCACTCCCAATACCAACAGAGAACTAGCTCACGGTCCTGAAAAGAGTGGCCAGGAGCACTTGTCCTGCTACTGAGCCATAGAGGTAATGGCCTTCACCCAGGATGCAGTAATGCCCACTGCACATCAGGCCAGAGGATGCCCACACAGCCCAGCAGTTTTCTTTCCACATTAACCCAGCACAAAAAAGAACACCTAAGTCTTGTTACGTATAAGGAGGAAAGCACACACAGGATGTAAAGCCGAGAAACTTTGATTACAAAAGCTGGAATCTTCAGGGCGTAGTCAAAGGGTTCAGTCCAGTTTAGCAGTTACAGAAGAGAAACATGTAATTATACAATAATCTATTATTAAATAACCCAGTATATTACAGTTGAAGCTGTTATAGGCACACTTCCCAGTGTCCATTCCTTTCTCTGACAGAGAAAGGAGTGGACTGCTGCTTGGGCTCCCGACACCAGCAGCTCCCACCTGGCAGGGGGAAAGAGTCAATGCCACCCATACCCCAATTCCTTCACTGCAAGGAGCATGATGTTGACAGTGATTTCTGCAGGATGTCTTTAAGGCCATTTTTATGTGTCTTCCAATACTCTTTCAAACCTTGCTCTTCCTTTAATGATTCAGACTTACAGTATATAGTAGATTTTGCATACAAGCTACTTGTTCTTTACTCTTTCCTGTCCCAACATAATTTTTACCCAACTCCCAAGAGTCTGCATTTCTCTAACTGACCACTGGTGAGTCATTTAAACCTGGGAGGTCTCTGGTGCCCACTTGTGTGCCACCTCTCATCATCCGATGCCTGTACTCCTCCATGGGGCATCCTGTGCCCTCACCTTCAAGGCCCGGCTGTTACACCAGGCTGTTTCTCTACACTACACCATTTTGTTAAAATTACTAATACTTTGTTTTATGCAAATTTGCTATTTGTCACTGCTATCTTTCTGAAAACACTGTTGTTGTACGATATAGATACGACAAATATTTAGGCTACCAGCAGAATTGCTCTTACAGCAAATTCAAGCATAAAAAAGGCTCAAGACATGTCACAAGAAGCTGATTCAAAGCATTGATTAAAGACAATTAGGTACTTTTACAAACCACTTCAGAGACACTTGGTTTGTCATTTACAAAATTTAAAAAAAAAAAAAAACCAAACAAAAAAGCCCACCAAACCGTCCCAAGTAATAAATTACTTAGTACATATAATTAAGTATTAACACTTAGAACTGAAAATTTTAGAATATCATTTATATTATATGGGGAAAAAAGCGGGAAATGTGGGTTCCCTTGTAAAAGACCTCTTGTACAACAAGAACTGCAAATCATAGTGTGTAAGGGAAACAGCTACACTGAAAACTATAACTTTTAGTATCTTAGTTTCCTGAAATGATTATTTGAGATTTCTGAATTTTTGTCTTGATAGCAGTATTTCTAAAAACAAATTACAGCTATATATATATATATATATATAGTGCAGCTAGATATACTTCACAGAGTTTCAGATGCATTCATTCATTTAACCTGCTTCATCAGGGAAAAAGAACAGAGCAAAAATAACAGAATGTATCTGTAACTAACCTAAGGTGAGTTGAGAGCCGTTAGAGTTGTGTGTATAAATTTTAAACTGCTTGTTGCTTTTTACTAACATGTGCTTACTAGTTAGGGCTGTAGTGCAGTATATGAAAGGGTAATGAGCTATTCAGTGTCTATTCTGACTGAGCTATTTGTGTCTAGTTAATGCATTTCAAATGTAATTGACAAATGAATATCTCCAACTTTTCCCATTAACAGCATTAAATAAGGAAATTGCTGTTCCAGAATTGTAACCTTATTATTTATTATACCAAACTCCTCTTGTAACATATTAGTTGGTCTAAGTTTTCTTCCAATAAATCAAAGTGAAAGAAAGAAAACAAACTTCTTCCTTCTATTTATGATCTTCCATTTCCGTCTAATTCTTAAGATAGACAATGAAAATGAATAAAATTAATTCCACTGTTTATATTCAGGTTCTCAATATTGCAGTGTTCAGTTTATCAATTGTAAAAGTTAAATATGTAGTTAAAAAGAGTCTGAAGTATCAAAAAATATAATGACAATATGGAACACTTGTGTTTGCCTTGTTGATTTCAATAATTTCTTCTAGTATTAAAAGGCCATGTTTTAAACAATCTTTTTTAACTAAATCTTTTCCAGAAAACGAGGGGAAAAAAACTGCCTCTAGACTACTAAGCATCACTATGCCACCCTGGCTATCAAGCTGTTCCACGTCATGACAGAGGTAACCAAAAATGGGTCAGGTTTTGCTCCATTTCTAATACTTGAGTATCTCAAACAGCAAGACGAGATCAGGTCCCTTCCCTCACTCAAATACCTGCTTCTTCCAAGGATCACAGATTAGATTTTGGACTATTTCTTTTGGACACACATTTGCACATAGCTGTTTCTGCTGCTCAGCTGCTCAACTCAAAGGGTGGCAAAATGAGGTTTTTGACATCCCTTTACATACTGGGTATTCCTAACTTCATACAATTCAAGGCTGCTCACTCTCAGGGCACAAGAGAATTAGAAAACTGGCACCTTAACAGTGCACTACCAACAATCCTGTTGGTATCTGTATACTGCAAAGCTTGGGGTATTTGGGATACTTTTAAGACTCATTCATATTTTATAGTACTGATACAAAGCAAATCCCAGCCTGTGCTTCTAGTGGAGAAATTAACTTTAGGTTTCTCCTGAGTTGACAACAAAGTCCATCTCACAACACTTATGGTCCTGACTACTACTTTAGAGCCATGTACTTCCACGTTTGATGATAACATTGACAGCTTTAGCTGTTTAGTGGCAATAATAAAGAGCCTAGATAATCCACAGGTCAGTTGGATAACTATTCCTCTGATAAACATAAGCATGCCACTATCATTTTGGAAACAACCATAATTAAACACAAACCAATTGCACTCATCACCTACAGTTAAGATAATTTATACAAAGTATGTATAATTTGAATAATTTCCTAGAGAAGAAAAAATAACCTACAGCTCACCAAAGCTGTAGCTTCATACAACTGAGAATTGATTTTAAATTAAAGATGTGAATTACACAGTATGGAGCTAAATTTAAAGGGCTGATTTCAGAGGAGTTGCTATCCTCTACAGAAATATGTCGCAAATACAAAAACATTTGTCAGATGAAAGGTAAACAATGTTAAGGGACATGTACTTTTGCTCATGCTCTTCAGGTAAAAGGAGAAGAGATTGGCATTTAAGAATCTAGGAGCATATTTCTTTTACCTACTATCAAAGATATTCACAGAAGGTCAAAAGTACTACTTGCACTTCTGACTCTTGATAAAAAAGTTTTAGCTTGCCCTGCAACAGTGCACAACAACTGGAAGGATCCTGTGCCTTTGATAAGTGAACCTTCTTATTAATAAAATATAATTCCTTAACCTGGAAATGCTCATCTTCCAATCCCACAGATCAGCAAATGCAATATGACGGAGCTACTGAAGTAATTCCTACAAATTCCAAGTCAAGCATAGGGAGATAGGAATGCAAACACACCCTCACCTCTGTAGATAAAACACACAGAAAAGACTTGCCACTGTGATCCCTATATTCTTTGTCCTAAGAAGGAGTTGTGTGCTCTGTTAGGTGTGTCAGCTCAAGAAGCAAAACTGTTGTTTATACCTCATTTCCCAAAGTCACTGAAACATCTTTTGGTGGCATCAGGCAGACAAATTGGAATAGCAGACACGAACGTGTTTAAGCAAGCCCAATAAACAGCATAATTTCAAACTTCCCCTGTGCCACAGATGTTGTTTTGTTAAGTGATAGTTGAGTATGTCTGCTTTAAAATGCTTGAACCAGCACAAGTGCCACTTCATTCCTATGTGATGTTTTCATTTGGCTGGACAGGTGCTCTTGCAGCAGAATGTCCAAAAAAAGAACATTTAAAATATGTATTCACCAACATCTGTCTTGCTTTGACTTAAAGAAGCTACTCAAGTATGCATTTAAGTCTGAGCAAAAAGTTTTCCATTCACTTTGACCTTCTGAAGAAGCCTCATGAGGCTATATGCCAAAACCCACTTTTACACAAAAGTGACCTTGACTACCCATAATGTGCGCATTGACACTTGAGTTGAGAGCGGGGGCACAGAAAAAACATAACTCATAACAAAAAGAAACCTCTAAAGCATCTCTAAAAATATAGAGCTTAAAGCAATATATTTTTCAACTAACACATTTTGCAAGCTTTAAAAAGGTGGTATCACCAATATGTTGAATATATTCCTTTTTCAGTTATAGATATATACACATGAAGATGGCATTTTATTTCTAGACTATGTCAGAAATGCCAAATTTGGATTATGTAAATTTTTGTGTTTGTTTGTTTTTCTTTCCCATATATCTATCTACAGCTTAACTTGTGTAGTAGTGTTTCACGTTAGATGTAAAAGGTATTATTCGTGTAGTGGTAGTAACTTGCTTACTTATCTGTCAAATTTTTCTGTCATGTATAACAACATCCAGCCCAAAATGGTTTACAAACAACACACATAAATATTGCATCACCAGTAAGATGAAGAAAAAGATCTGCATGGGGAAACTCAAAACTACACTCAAAAAACATTGAAGAAAAATGAGGAAAGTCTGTTTGAAACTGAAGAGGAAGTTGTTACCATAGATGTATGTATACTAAAATTACAAACTGTTCTTGTAATTGGAAACTTGGGATTATAAAACTTGGGTTTGCTTTACACCTTAGAAAATATATTAGTATCATAAGTAATCTTATGTACAGTATGCATGTGTACATTCTACTGTGTATGCTTCTGGAAGACTTCACCTGTATATCCATATAATGTGACAGACCCACAGACATACGGGCTTAAAGAGAAAAGCACAGCCTAGGCCCTATTTCGTATCTTCAGTCTGGCAGCAACAAAGCAGTTGATGGTATTGTAACATTTTTGCATGACTAGTAGTGCCAAGTCGGTTAACCAAAAATCTAGAATCCCAAGAAGTCACAAAGATTTTTTTCTCCAGATTACATTTCTCTATGCCAAGTGAAAGTAAAGAATATTTATCAAAATCCATGATTTCTTTGGAGTTTTGTTCAGTTGTTTTATTAAGGCAAATACAGGAAAATGGTACTGCAGACCCATTATTTTCTAACACAGGATGAATTTTTATATTGCCATTTATCCATAAACCTAAATATTGACATGAGAGAGAGGTGGTGTATCTGAGTATCAGTGCGAGGCAACTCTTCAGGTAAATTTTCCCATTAAATTCCCAGTGCAAATACAATTACTCCAACAAGCTACTTAAAGTTCTGCAAAAACACAACATCATCATACCACAAACACAATGGAAGGAGCATCATAAAGCAGAAAAAGAATTAAAGTCATGCCAAATTGATAATACTAAATTTAGATTGAAAAAAATTAATTGGCTATAATAGTCTTTCTCAATCCATTAATGTGGTGTTCAGGAAGTTTTTAGTGGTAGGATATTGTAACACAGAATGGAAAAGCTAAACTGCTGATGCTACCAACCCTTGGATAAAGAAATGCAAATGTAAGGAGCCTGGACTCACAGGGTGCTTGCTGGAAGATAACAGCTTTGTTTCTATTATTTGATTATTCATCCTACTTTACAGTGGAAAATGAAGGTTAATATATCTAGGAACTTACTACATTTTTAGCAGCAAAAGTTAAGACTTTTCTCAGAGTGCAACACCAAAATTCAGCCTGAGAGTTAGGAAACGGATGCAAAAATATCCAGAGTTCAGACGCTTTCCTTCAAATACTATGAGATATCAACATTCCATCAGCCTAGCCTAGATGCAACTCAGAATTACATGAAATAGGGATTACATAATTTATTTAATGCACATATAGCCTACTGGCCTTGTTCGATATTCCTAATTACTTTCAAGCAACTGAAACAAATATGTTGGAAATTTGAAAATAATTTTCTATTAAAGAGTGATTACAGAAATTGTGATGTGTAGTGATAACTGATTTCTGTCCATGATGACCGAAATAAAGAGTAAAACAAAAATTCAGAAATTTGAGATGTGGATAGAAAATAACAAGTGGTATTCAATGGGGAAAAACATGAGGTAGAACATCTAGTGGAAAACCAGGCATATTATGTGAAAAAATATATAGGTGATTTTACTGGAAGATATTAAGAAGAAATAAGGAACAGAAAACAGATATGTTCACAATAAAATAGGACAATAACTAAGGTCTGCATAAAATTCTGTGTTATTTTTTAAAATCACAAAATTATGCATATCTGAAAATAGACTGTTAAAGTCTACATATCTGAAAACAACCCCAAAAAGCCAGGAAATATCTGCATTATTGCACTGGTAACTTGGATAATTTAAAATTAGTTTTGGCAGAGCACTAAAATCTGCATATTATAGTAAAACCCTATTTTGGAAGAAGAATCAGAAAATCTAAGCTGTCTTTATCCCTCACTAAATTTTAAATAAATTATTCAAACCATACTATCAATGCTACAAGAAAAAACAACTACCTAAACAAGTATTTCCCTTTACATAATCAGTTCTTTTAAATTTACCTTCTACAAAAAAAAAAAAAATAGGAAGTATTCATATGTCGTATATGGATGAATTTTTAATACTGCTGTAGATGTTTGAATATTTAAGGAGAACATTTTCATTAATGACTACAACAATGAAATGATTTCTTTCAGACCAATCCTTGAACATCTCATCCTGTTACTTGATCCCTCAATCTCCAACTTGAATAAAAATAGATATTACATAAAGGGCTTTCTCATTAAAATGCTTTTCTGACGTGCTCATATGCATTATCATCAATTCCCTGAGCCAGTGTGTTATCATGGGAAAGAAAGTCAATGGCTTTTGTAAAATGAGCAAGGCAATATTTGTTGTTGGTTTCACTTCCATGGCTCATTTTACTCATTTTTGTCATCAGCATTGCTTTTGGGATCAGTGTATTTTGGTGAGCCTTGTTCACATCCTCAATTAGATTTCTTACGAGTAGGGCAGGCACTTCTCCAGGCTAGACTTTTTTATATCAGTCAGAAAACTCCCTTTGTGACTTATATGGCCCAGGCTCTCAAAGGACATGGAATTTGCAGGTATTTATATAATAGATACACATCTTAATGCAAAATTTCCATAGTTGAATCACCACTTATGGCATTTTTCCCAAGACCTTAATATTTCGAAAAGAACAGCCTCAGAACACTACAACTAATCCCATAGAATCATAGACTCCATTAGGTTTAAAAAGACCTCTAAGATCCTCAAGTCCAGCCATCAATCTAACACTGCCAAGTCCACCACTAAACTATGTCTTTAAATGCAGATAACTTCATTTTTCTCAGTTTTCCACAAAAGAGATTTTTTTTTAATTTTAATGAAAGCCACCCAGAGTCTTCAAGTGACTGCAAAGCCCATGTCAGACACTTGATATTTTCACATACACTACACAATTCCTTTCTCTCTTCCTTTTAATAGTCATTTATGAGCAAAAACAAACGATTCCTATAGCAATCCAAACCAAGTAAACATTTTAAATTGAAAAGTAATACTCTTAGGATTATAATGTGATAGGCCATTTATCTGAACAACAAATATAAATTCTCCTCTGAAGGAAACCAGCCTCGTACTATAAACTTAAAGGCCTCATCCTAGATTTGTTATAAAGTTGTGATAGCAATGGGATTGGTGGATGCTATTAAAAATAGGAGCTCCTTTCCTGTGCTTTTTCCTCTGCAGGACAGATGCTTTTTGGAAATGCTTGGATTGCAGAATTTGAACCCACTTATCCCTCTCCTGAAAGCTGTTGTGCAAGGCAGAGGCAAGTCTTCATATTGCTCGACTGACATTCCAACTCTCTAGAAGTCTTCTGACTACATCAATATTTCAATCAGCACCTGGGCATGAGCCATTTGATAATTTGGTGGTGAGCAGCTTCCCACCCCTTTGTTCTCCTAATGGCAATTGAGCTCGTATTAGGAATGCATTTGCTACCAGGAAATGGAAAAGGTCTTGGGGAATATGGGCTTTACAAGAGAAAGGACTTTTAAAGGTCTCTTATAAAGGCATAATAAATGAGACCTGTTAGGTATTATCTATAATGCGCCACCATATATAGTGTGCCAATACCCTCTAGTGGATACACTTGCCTGTGTTTATGTCACCTTTCTCTAGCTAGCATACCAAGTGCTAGAGAGTCCTATAACCCTTCTTATAAAAGATTCTCCAGGCTCACGTGGCAAATTAGGGCAGTTTTTGAGCAAAAGTCTCCTTAATTGGTGTTCTGAACTCTACTGAGCATGAAGGTTTAGTTAACATGGTCCCTACAACAGCTTCTCCCTCTCCCAAAAGAAGTAACTTGATTAAAACACTGGTGGAGTTTTATGAAGCACTGTGTGCATTCATGTGGGGTAATAAATAGATATAACTGAAGGCAGCTTGACACTTGTGTATTTATTCCTTTCTGTTTACCAGCCTAACGATATCTTCTGTTACCATAAAATGATTTATACAACTTTGTCAAGCTCAGAACGTGTTGAAGAGGAGTTCGCATGAGCCAGACAGGGGGTGAGACAGAAGCTTCCATTATCAGCAGAAAGGCAGAGTTAAAATTGATTGCCATACATAGAGAGCTTTCTGAATTGGCAATGTTTTTTTCATCTGCAAGACAAAGTCCTTGTGAATAAATGGATATCCCTACAGCTTATCTGTAATCATTTGCTATCAAACAGCAGCGAGGAAAACAACCTCATCTTACTGGCTTGCAAGTAGGTTCTTACTTGTCAGCTAATGTTGCAAAGTAAAGATTCTACGTAGCATTTCCTGGAACTGTTGTCTATATTTCTAAATTTAGCAAATGTTTCTGCATAAAGGCAAGTGACTGTGCTCAGCTTAAGGAATTTATGGTTTTCAGCCTGAAATTCAAGTTCAAGGTTTTAGAAGGGCAACTAGACGGTATGCATGTGTGTTAAGGACCAAAAGGAAAGATCTCTGGTGTGCAGAGTGTTCCAGCAAACTTAAAAATTAATTCTACTCTAAAAAAAAGTCATCTGCAAGTTATTTATTTGTATGAAAACGTTACTGGAATAAGGGGTGATGCTGTACTTGAAAACGTTACTAGAATGAATGGTGCCGTTGTATTTGATGTTTCGCAAAAGCATGATTAAAAACACAGCCATGCTCACAAGTAACACACATCTAAGTGACATCCAAACCTCCACTAGCATTTTCTAGCAAAATGCACAGATGAAAATGTTCTCTATTACACAAATAGTTCTTCATAAAACACCTCAATTACTTAAGGAAATAGATCTTATGCTTACATCTTATAAAACCATTGTTGCACACAGTGTTGCAAACCATTATTTATATTGCATCAGCTTTTCTGCAGCAACTAAAACCCAGAAGCCTTTTCCTGATTCCTTTATAGCCTAACTGGGCTGAGTTCAGATAAAGATTCGGTTCTCATGGTGTGGGGAGAGAATGAAAACTTTGAACAGTAAAATTAAATACAATTCTGTATACTCTGGATCTTGACAGACCTAGTCAAATAAGCTGCAATTTGGAATTGTGCATGTTGTTCTTCTGTAAGGGGCTAACACCCTCCACAGACAAGCAAGGATAATTCTTTGTGATATCAAAATCAGATAATTTTCCATCTCAGGGTTAAAGTCAAGCCAAAGAGAATCTGAGCAGATCCTGGAGGGAGAGCCAAGGAAAAAGAATATGCTAAGGGCTTGACTTCTGCTGTGCTTCAGAAGAGACGTGCTTTAGCACTTTTGACAGAATTTGTTAATAAATGGCTTTTTTACCCTTTAATCACTATCACACAGAAATAGATGGGGAGTCTGCAAAAAGTTCTAATTAATCACTATGAATAAGGCAAAATTAAAAACATTTACAGATTTAGAAGTTATATTATCCTGGATTGGGGTTTTGTTTTCTTGATTATAATTGTTTCCCAATCAGATATGCAGCCAGAACTCAAGTAGGAGAGAGTGTAAATAAAGCGACAGCAAACAAATTTTCAGGACAAACAGCTGTCTGTTCCACAAGACAACACAAAAATTGAAGGCTTAACAGAACTGACCTCAACCAATGCTGAGATTTAATCTGGTGTTTCAATGATCAAAACTAATTGGTTTAAAAATTACTCATAATTAAAGGGGCAAATTCCCAAAAGAATTATCTCCTTGGAAAGAAGCAGTGTTCAGACCTACCCTCCATAGGAATAATCTGTCAAAGAAATAATAGAATGACATTTAAGTAGGCTTCACAACATGAGAGAACAGTAAAGATATAGGTGAACAGGGATGAAATAGCACAGGATATTTAATTCATCTATTATACTCGAACAGCACTACTCTGTTTTAGTGATTGTTTCTCTAACAATTCTGCAGCCTCAATTTTCAGAGTGCAGGCATACAAATTTTAAAGAAAAGGCACCCTTAGCTAAGTGTTTATCACACATGCAATAGAATGAAGAAAAACATATTTCTATGAGATTAATTTTCTCTGCTAAAGGAGGGAATTAATAACAATATATTAGGATCTAGAGTAAGTCATGAAGAAGGATCCTATGTGCTTTAAAACCAGGTCAGTCTCTGTCCATCTATCACAAGCAGACCACAGCTCACTATTTTTCACACAAGTTCTTCTCTTGCCAGAAATTTCTCTTTGCCAAGCTTTCTCTGAGAAAATAGGGAAATAAACTCATTGCACACATGTTTAATTGGGCACTCATAAATACAGAAGAGAAGCTGACACGCCTCCATTGCAGGAGGAAAAAGAAGCATCACTAAATACCAAGCTCTTCCAGGTTGCCACTTCAAGTGAGACTCAAGAGTAAGAGCTGCTACCTTGGCCTGATAGCTGCTTCATGGCCCGTTTTTAGCCCTCACTCTATTTTCACGAGAACAGATAACACAGAAACACTAGTAATAGCTTTATTTGGCAGTATCTGGATCAGACTTCAGCCAGAAATTAAAGGAGGCTTGACTCCTTAGAATTTCTCCCTACACTGCTGTGATATTTGTCCCTGGCTCTTGCCAGGAGCCCCAGAGTGCCCTGAGGAACCCCAGGGCAGAGCTGAGCCCTCACAGCTCAGGTTGCTGCTGCCCAGAGAGCAAACACAGGGCTCTACATTTGGGCAACCAGAAACACCGAAAAGTCACTCAAAATTCATTCATAGATGACAAAAAAAAAAAAAAAGTTTGCCACAACTACGTGTTGGATTCTTAATTTTGCCTTTTAGCATGGCCCTTGCAGGAGACTTGAGAGGGAAAGATGAGCAAAGGCAAAGCAAGAAGTCTGAAGGTCGATTCAAAAGATTTTTCCCCCAATAAAGTCACTCCTGACAGTACACAGCCACTCTCAACCATACATCCCAGGTCCAGACACACTGCTTTGCATCCATGAATAGGGACACAGGAGAAGTAAAAGAAAGAAAAAAAAGGAAAAAATCTTTTCCTTCCTACATCCCGGCAGCAGACCAAAAATCAATACCAGTTGCCTAAGTAAAATCTCACCCTGACAGGGCCTCCCTGCTGGCTACGCAGCAATACTAATGGTCTTGTAGTGGTCTTTAGACAACACAGGGATGTCAATATAATTTTGTTCCACTTTTCTTGCTTGCCAGCTCCCATCTGCAACCAATTCATAACCTCGGTTACTCATACCTTTGCACAAATGGACTGACTCTCCACCTACACATTTAGCTGTCCCTTTCCTCACTCCAGTGCCTCTCTGATCACCGTGACAGCCTTTGCAGTGTGTCCCTCCAAATCTGCTTTGCCTTTAATATTTCACTAAAATGCCAATGAAAACGGTCTTTGCCTCCCGGGAGCACAAAAATCTTCTTTTCTTCTTCAAGCACAGTAGACAAAGCCTATTTCCATCAGCCTAAACAAATAAGCAATGGAATCAGAAAATCAGAGACATATATTGAAGGCTTTTAAAATCTTAACCTCAAAAGGCTTCAGAGATATTAGTTAACTCCTTAGGGAAAATATTCCACTTCATAGAAAATAAGTTATATGTGCATTTAGCAAAAGTGTTGAAAACATACAGTGTGTACCTTTTAGTGAGCAACAACATGAAATGTTCTAAAAGCCTTATACCTAAAATATTTACATTTTCTAAACAGGCAACTTACTGTAGAGAAACACCAACACAGCCAGGTATAAAACAGAGAATGGATAACTGGATAACACACCTGAGAGGAAGGATGACCACCTTTCCATCAGCACAGCGGTCCGGTCCTTCAGGAGCACTGGGAGCCATGGAGCCCAGGCCAGGGCCTGCGGCCCAGACGGGCCGGGGCCTGCGGCCCCAGGCAGGGCAGGGCGGCCCAGGGCAGGGCAGGGCAGCCCCGGGCAGGGCAGGGCGGCCCCGGGCAGGGCAGCCCCGGGCAGGGCAGGGCAAGGCAGGGCATCCCCGGGCAGGGCAGCGCCGGCCCAGCGAGCCCCCGCGGGCACGGCCGCCAAGGAGCCACTAATGTGGATAGACCTGCGCGAGAAACCAGTCTGCAATACGTAATTCATCGGCCTCACAAGGCCACTGGGAGAGTTAAACAGAGGGGGAAAATAACAATTCTCAGTGGCTTCTGCTGGGTTTCACAGGATGCCCAAGGCCAGGGCAGTGCTGCAGGCAGGATCCTGTGGCCGCCTCTTGCAGGCTGAGCACAAGTGGTAGCAAAACCCGTGGTAACACAAGCGTCACACTGTGATCTTGTATAAACTTGTCTTTAAACACAGAAGAGCCCTCACCTCAGAGCGCAGTTCCAGCAGAGCTCAGCGGGTCTGTCACTAACTCCAGCGCCAAGGCGCCCCAGGCCTTGCTCCTCCTGCCTCAGCCTGAAGGGCAAACTGTGCCACAGAGCGTTTGGTACAGCACAAACCCGCACCACAACACCACAGCCTCTGGGTTTTAAACAGATGTTAACAGATGAAAGTTAATGCTAAGACCTGAGATTTGAAGGTTCACAACCATAAGGATACGCAAGGTCCACAGTGGTCCATGGCAGAGAAGTTTGGGAGCAGCCACACTGATGATTTAGAATAACAAGCTCAGTTCCTCATCCCCACTCCTCAGTCTTCTCTTCCCTCCCTACCTCTGTGTACCCCTCTGATCTCCAGCTACTCACAAGAACGGTGAACCAACACCCTGTATTCCAGAAATCACTTGCAAAAACTGTAACTGCATTGGGTGGAAATCTGACACGGGTGCAGCTGCACTCAAAAATTAAAAAAAAAATTAAAAAAAACCAAACCATAAAAAACCCCAAATCTCCAGGTATTGGTTTCAAAGACATCACCCTGAATTCACAATGCAGTAAGAATCATTCTACTAGAAACCAAGTAGATTGATAAGGAAGGCTCTACCACCACACACTTCCTACAAGCCATTTTTTTCTGTACTACTTAAATTTGAATCAAATTGAATGTTTCTTATAAGAATTAATATATTGTTTGTTGAAGGGTGAGGATTTGGCCATTGTACCCAGAAATCTTCAGCAGTTGCTTGTGCATTCAGGCACAGTATAGAAGAGTGGTTCCCACTATTTCCATAACCAAGGCCACTTAAGGAGTTTTATTGCTTTCTTTGCTTCCTACAAAGCATTTTACCAAAAAATGTATTGACAATTTCAGAATGCCATTGCTACATAAAGATATGGATTTTTTTAAAAAGAATTTTAAGAAATCAAGGAAAATGAAAATTAGCATGTAAATGCCTTATGTGAAATAGAAGTACCGGGAAAGATTAACACCTTGCAGGGAAGAAGTGGGAGGCAAATGCACTATAAGAGATGAGAAAACTTTCAAGAAGATCACAAAAAGAGCTAGAAATACTGGGAATCATGTACAGGAGCCAGGGAAAAAATATGGAGAAGATGATAGCCTTTGAGAATTCTTATTGCATGGATGGAAATTACAGATACACATCACTCACAAATGAAATTCAATATTAAATATGTTTCTTTTGTCAGGATACACCATCTTAATTTGCTACTTTATATTATTCGTGGGGTACATTCAAATTCCCTGCTCTTATAAATGTATATGTTTTAGGCCCCTTAGTAAAACTGATGATAAAGACATCTGTATACAGTACTGCTTTTAGCATATCAGCATAAAATTAAAGAGTTTTAAATTTTATTTCCAGTACAAAGGTTATTTCTCTTTAAATAAAATGCTTCTGAGCAATTAGTAAACATTCCACTATATTAGTGTAGGGTGATTGGATTTTAAAAAGTTTATTATTTTTAAGCTTGATATAAAATATACTGAACTGTGAATTAACACAGAGATAAATGCAAAATATCTCACATTTGGCTAATTAAGAACCAATGTTAGTTTTCCTCATCATAGCCAAAATATTTGGGCCAAATCCCTGGTGAGTACAAGTTAGTCAAGTGTGTTTACTCCAGCCTACACTGCTTCCAGCTCAGATCTTGGCTTATGCCCTGACCTGGGATTTGCACTAACAGTGAGTCCTATCAACTGATGGGATGAGCTTCCTACTAAAATCTCTTGTGCCAGCATTTAGGATTAACTTATTGACCAAAAAAAAAAAAAAAAAAAGGAAAAAAAAAAAAAAAAAAAAAAAAAAAAAAAAAAAAAAAAAAAAGAGAAGTCACACTGCTTTGCAAAAATCAGAAAGTTCCATAGAAAACCAAAACTTTTTACACTGGATTTTCACTAGTCTGCTTACAAATGTAAATTATTTGTGAAGTTTGAAAACTGTTATTTCACATGTTAATAATCCAGGTATGATTCACACTGAAAATAGGGACATTTCTTCATGGAAATATTATTAACTTCTCACTGGGATAAATTTGCTCAAAATTCGTTATTTTGCCTTGAGCAAAGACATCACATTGAATTCACATGGTGTTAGAATTGCAACCTCTGCCAGATTTGAACAACCTCTCATCAAAAACCCATTTCTAAAAACATTTGGAAGCCAGCTTTCACAGAACTAAGGATAACCAAAACATACAATTTTCAAATCTGTCATAGTTAGTAAGGCCAGCTTCATTATGGGAAAAGCCAGCATTTCCAGAATGCTTATGACAGTCAAAGTGAAGGGCATTAGGAGCTCCTCCTTGTACTCAGCCTAAGACCAACATGTGAAGTCCATATTCTTCAGTTAAACCATGGTGATATTTCTCTCTTCCCCCCTCCGCCACATATATAGATACAAAATCAGAGAGCTGGAAAAGTATTTATACTGTCCATTTGCACTAGAGGCAGTTCGTTAGGAAAACACCCTGTTTTGTTAGTTCAGCTCCTGAATTTAAAAATAATCATGATGCTTAGGTAAAAGAAGTACTATATAGGACAGCGCTCAGCTCAGAACAACCCAGGGCACGGGAGTGCCAGCACAGGAAAGATTTTCCTCATCAGACCGCAACACAGCAGCAGGTACAAGGTCTAATTCACTCTACTAGCACCTGGCCTGTCTCACAGGCAGCAAGGTACCACATCCTCCCAAATCAAAGCCTACAAAATTCCAGTAATAAGTAGATAAAGGAGTCATACATGCAGCTACAAGCTCTGTATTCCTTCAGTGTGCTTCTAAGACATCTCTGCTTCATGTCTCAACATGGATTACATGGGTTTGAACAGCTGTCAGTAGGAACAGATGGAATTTCCCATTCTAATATTTAGATATATATTAATTTGCTTATATTGCAACTCCTACAATGAACCAAGTGAGACTGGCAGGTGCAATGACACACAATTCCACTACCTTATAATAAAATTGGAATCAAAACTCATTAGTTCTGATGGAAAGCAGTAGTCATTGGTATTAGGATACTACTTCTTAGTGTACTGTATTCTTAAATTGTTTTAATTTTAGGAAACTGAAAGCTTGAAAACTTCCCATTACTTCCACTATTTATATTATGCCCTTGTAATTCTTCACAAAAAAATCCCCCACAAAACATTCATAGAATAATCACAAATAGAAGGCTGAGCTTTATTGTCTATTATGTTAATTTAGTCTTCAGTTAGTGCAGTCCCAGACCCAATATCCTAGTGTATGAGGCTCCCAGCCTTCTCACTGAATAAGTCAGCAGCTCTAATTCAGTGATTTCAAACAAAACATAAAGAAAGAACATGAAAATTTTATTACAACTGGATCCCAGACAATTTTTATTTCATAATCATTCCATTGAAAAGACAGACTACTATGATTTTTAAGTCTTAAAAACAGTCCAAAGTGAAAAGCATCTGTGGGAATTTCTCTTTCAGCTTTGCTCCATATATAAACACACACAGAGATTTATACAATAAAGCAGGATAAAATGCACAGAAGAAGAAAGAAAAGCAGAAGAACAGCCAGAATTAAGCAAAGTCTTAACTTCAAAAGCTTCAAGGGAACGTTTTCTTTTCCACTGAATTTTGACAGGGGAGTTTGGGGGGCAATGTATGCGTGCAGCAAAACATCAGCTATGTGGCCAACAACCAAGATGATGCTTTCAGCAGGTCAGGTGTTACATTTACCGCAGCAGCAGTTAGGATCTGGAGGGATTTGGGTTCATACTTCAAGCTCACTCACAAGTCTTTCTCCACAAGAGGAGAAAAGCAGCCTGTACACCTTGCATAAGGTCTCAGCACAGCTCTTGCCTCGACAGCTGACAGAGTAGAGCAGTTGCATAAGTGTAAAAAAAAGAGACATGAGAACATGGACTTGCCCACACAAACCAAACAGGATATCAAGTCACCGTAACCCGGGGTGAGGGATCACAGAGAGAGCAGTACACCCGTGCAGAACAGAGTCTTTTCTGCCTCTGAAGGAAATTATCCAATACTCCTGCTTTTAACATTGTAAGGAAGATTCACACTTTCTATTAGAAAGCACAGTCTTGCTCTTTTCCTGGCTGTTGGCCACCACTGAGACTCAAATCAGCTATTGCAGAGGTAAAAATAACATCTTGCAAAGAATCATTAGAGGCTATTTCCTCAGTTTTCCTATTAAAAGATATTTTACTATATCACGAGTGATTATGTGGTGCCTGACCATCAGAAAAGCATTCCATATGACAGAGAATATGGAGCTAAAAAAAAAAAAATTGTTTTTCTATTTCCTCCTTCCTCTCTAGCTATTCTTTAGCAATCTAAAGCTAGGAGAAGGAGAATGGGTTAAAACTAAATGGAGCTGCTCCTTCAGAGGTCCAGAGCAATGAGGAGGCTTGCAGCAATAGTGGAAATCACCAAGGCAAGACCAGCTGCCTCCCTGCAGGACGACAGCTGATGTACTGGGGCAGGTGTGAGCCCTGGGAAACACTGCACTGCTTAACCTGTCTTGGAACAGTTAAGACAAAATTAAACAAATCAGCCACATTTGTTTTTCTAACTGTGGTACAGCAACAACAACCAAAGGTAATCACTTGCCTGCCCTGGTCCCTTTCCTCCTACAGTAAAAAGAACAAAGAGAATTAGGAATTAGCTCAAACCCTGTGATGCTTTGAACTGTCATGACTTGTGGTCCAGTCTTATTTTTTTTGCTCAGCAGTGGCTGTGCCCCACATCAGAGCAGAAGGCATCTGTCCCATGCCTTCCTCCCACACCACTGCCAGGCATTGTCCCACAGCTGGGTGCTGGCAAAAGGCTTTGATAGACAATAAACTTTCCTGGATTTGCCTCACAAACTGTTTCACAGCAAAGAAACTGCTGGTGTGTGAATCTCTGAGGTTCAGAGTTCGCTCAATTTGGATGAGCCCTGAAGCATTCACAATTTTATTCAAGTCACCCTGCCCAGGATCTCATAGCAGGAACAGACTTCCTTAGGGGATTTCTGGCATTGCAACTTTCTGTTCAAGAGTGTTGGGATATGTTCCTATCCTTAAAACCAAAAACATTTCATTAAACATTTCAGGGCTTTTAAAATAACACTAAAAATTCTGTGGCCAGTTGTCAAAATTTGTGCTAGCTAAGGGGAGGTTCTAGTTTCAGATTTCTTCAACCACTTTCAGTTATCAAAGTTTCAAGGATATATTTTTTCTGTACATTGTTAAAAGCTGGTTTCCCAATTTCTGGCTAATATTCCAGAATTAGAATTTCCTGCATATATCTGCTTCCATCAGAATGAAGGCTTAGAGATTTTGGGGTTTTCCTGGAGTAACAAATATAAAACAAAAAGCTTACTGGCTCAAGAAAAGACTGATTAGTCTCCTAACTCTTAGGCTTCACTCTATATTCCACTGTAAGATGCCCCAAAACCAAAAAAGCTACTTTAAGAATTTTAAATCTCCCTCTTCCATTCTCTCTCCATCTTTATTCTTAAGGATGCCTTCTTCCTGTCCTTTAGAGGCCACACTACTTTCACTTCCCTGAGAGAACGAGCCTTCATTATACACAAATATACAACTACAAAGTGTTTTGCATGAGCTCAGGCAGCACTACAGCAACTACACTTTATTTTACTGGGTCTCCTAGATTGTTTGCAGGAAGTAAATTCAGGGTAATGTTAATTTTCACAACTACATAATCACTTGCATTTCCTCAGGCACAGATTCTCTTTATTATATATATGTTAGTTCTGCAAGTCTGTAAGTGTGACCTGGAATAGCCCTGTACTTACACCTCACTGTCCGTGCTTACTAAACACACCAGACAGCACCTACCAGAAAAACCTCCCAAAACAAAAACAAGACAAAAAAACTCAGGACCTAAATCTGAAATTTTGTCCTCCTTAAAATCTCTCCATCACCCCTTGTTTAAATTCCACATATAAATTCAATAACTATTTGCCTGTTTCACAGACAACAAAGTTCCTGTAGATTTATAACAAACAAAACATATTAAAATTAAACACTTCAAGAAGCCAGTATTAGAAACATTTCATTCCTGGTCAGAAAACAATTGAGGTACAGTCACTAGAATTGTTGTTCTTACTCTTGACCCTTTTATTCACCGAATCATAAAATATGCTGACTGGGAAGGGATTCATCAGGATCATTGAGTCCAACATCTGGCCCTGCACAGGACACCCCAACAGTCACACCCTGTGCCTGAAAGCATTGCTCAAACACACTTCTTGAACTCTAGCAGGCTTGGTCCTGTGACCATTTCCCTGGGGACCCTGTTCCAGTGCCCAACCATCCTCTGGGTGAAGAACCTTTTCCTGATATCTGACCCAAATCTCCCCCAGCTCAGCTCCACGCCATTTCCTTGACTCCTGTCACTGGTCACAAGAGTGAAGAGATCAGAATTTGCCCCTCCGCTTCCCCTCACGAGAATGCTGAAGATGGCACATCAGCTCCTGTGGATTCCCAGTTTGTCTCACTCTGATAGATGATAGATCGCAACTCCAAGACACAATACAGCAATTCATGCAGAGAGGAAAACCACAGACTACTTCAAGAAATGCTGGCTGTGCTTTCTTTGTGGGCTACAAAAAAACAAAACAAAAAACAAAGCAAAACCCAAACACAAAACCCAAAAAGAAACCTACCCAAAAAAAAAGCCCCAAAGAAAAAACCACAAAACCACCCAAAAAAACCCACTCCAAAATATCAACAAAAACAGAAGCATGGGAGCATTGTTTTTCTAAAAACATTTTTTGTTTTGTTTAAATATTTTGACAGATGAGTTTCAAAAATATTTATAGCACAGCTTGAAGGAAACAATATAGGTATCATCTCATTACACACACACTGTAAAAAACAGTCTTTTACTAGTAAGAGTTCACAAACCAAAACAATGGGATGGATAAGAGGAGAGAAGAAAGGCTATTATCCCTACAGGTACAAGTAGTTACGAGATCCCTACAGAGATACACAGAGGCTAAGTGACATGCTATAAGGCATGAGAAGTATGTGACAGAGATAAGAACCAAGCTTTTATTTCCTCCCTCTGCTCTCCCCCCACCAGTCTTAGCCACAAGAATATCCATCTTTTCACAAGGCTGGGCATCATTTTATGGCTGCCCAATTATGAGAATGCATGGAGAGATTTAGAGAACTTGAAAAATTAATTTTTAATTGCCTTGTTATACCAGCGAGCGTTTGACAACCACAGCAAAATCTGAAAACCCTCAGGTATCTGCAAGCTGAGACCCACTCAGCATTCTCAGACAGATCCATACCATTGTACCACCATGAGAAGCCTTGCAATGATTTAGATAGGAAAAGAAGCCTGAAATCCACAAACAGGTAAGGGAGAGAAGAGACCATGTTTATAGTCAGGACCTCAGAGGACATAGATGGGGGAAATACACATAGGAGGTTTTATTGCCATTTTGATCATGAAAAGAAAGGAAAGAAGAGGAGGGATATTTCCCCTTCCCCCAGATCAGCTGTGCAAGATCACTTACCCGTAGATAACTCTAGCCGATTAAGAAATCTCAGATTGCTTGCCTGATATTCCCAATATCTCTGCTGTTCACAGGTGCAGGTCTAGCTCAAGCCAAAGCCAATTTCAAGTTTCTTTGTAGCATAACTCTACCAAGAAGCACAGCTGTAGCAATGGCCTCATTATGTATATTACCTACTGATTTCACACTTGAATCCATTTTAAAGTCCTCCATGAGCCTCCCTATTAGCTTAATAATGAAAAGTGTATCAAAGAGTATGTTGCTAAGTTGAGTGAAAAATTCAAAGCACTCCCAGTGAGACAGAGCTGCTGAAACCATGAAATAACAGTGGTCATTGAATTCTGCTCTCATTGTGATACTGTTAATTATTGTATTTGGGACTAAAACCTGAACATCTGAGACAGGCAGAAGGGGACAAGTTTTTGTGTCTTGACAGATTTGCCACGGAATGTAAGAATCAAAAAATTAATTTAGGCAATTAGACGGCTAAACATCATTTTTCTCAGCTGTTTTGTACTTCATCCTAAAATCTGATAAGGGCTTATTGTACATTAATTTAAACAACTCATCTATGAAAAAGGGAGAGGAGTATCTAGAGATTACAGCATAGTCCCTGGGCTATTACTGCTGTAGCTACAAAGCAAAATTTCATTATAGCATTCTTTGCTTGACATGCAAAGAATCTCTACTTCATTATCACCGGTAACCATAGCTGTGGTTTTTTTAAATTTTTATTCTATTTAATAAAAAAGCAGTAGTCCAAACTTTTGTCAAAATGAAAGAAAAAAAAATCAAGTCAGTGTCTGGAGAAAAGTTAAAATTTCTATACCAAAGTGCAAAAATGGGCAGACAGAGCAGTTTCTCACTAGAGTTCTGGTGAGTAGAGCACCCCACTTGAAAGAATGAATACCATCAGCTAAGTAAGATTTTTTAAGCAGGAAAAGAAAATATTTAGTTGTCAGCATCCTAACAGTACAAACTGAAGCATAATCGTTGGGACCACCCATGTGTTACTTGTCATTAGTAAATGATAATAAATGATAACAAATGATGACATCTGCATAACCTGTACATTCCTTTATGATGTGCCAGCACAGAAAGAATTTTGGTTTAACCTCATGATTTGGATTTATATTATTTAAATTAAAAAAAAAAAAAAAAAACCACAACAAAAAAAACCGAACAAAAATATCTGCAACAACACATCAGAAAAACTGAGTTGCATTCAGATTAAATTGTTTGCGTAGCATAAGGAGATAGGCGGCATCTGTTTATGGTGGAAACTCAGACTCCCCAATTTTGAGAGGAGAAGAACAGAAAATTAGTACAAAAGAAAGTACACATATAAACAAGGCACTGACATGGAACATTGAAGAAAGGCACAACATATTTCAATATAGCTTTAGGGAACACATCCCTGGCTGAGGGAAATATCACATCTCACAATTTGCCACAGAATTCTCATCACTTACACAAATAGTCAAAGTTGGTGAGAGCAACACAACAAAAACACTGAGAACACACCTAATTTCTTATCATAACAAATGGGAGATCTCCCAGCTGAAACAATATCTTTCCACTCTCCTTACTGAGGCAGATATGAGGCAGAAATGTCTCGGAGTCTCTTTTAGGAAAAAGTAAAACGGACTGAAATATTTCAATGCATAACATACCTGAGTAGAAATAATTTTGAGATCAAAAAGTTACATTTTTATTACAACCGATGACATTTCCCCACTACTTGTTGCTTACAGAACTCTGTTATCATCACGTCTCCCCACTTCCCAGGAGCAGCAGCTTCAAGAAGGAACTGGAGAGATTACTACACAAACAATAAGAAACTATTTTCAAGAAGTAACAGCTCGGAGAGAAACAGCTATCCCTGTACTGCCAATAACAGTTTATTTTATTTCTTATTTTAAAGTACCTGAGTTCCTTTTGTGTACAGCTGTGAAGAGAAGCTTCACTTAAGTGCACTCCAAAGATCCAAAACCCAGAAGATGACAGAATAATTTCAATTAAAAATATTTAAGGCCTTATTCCCTCTACTCTCTTGATTTGCATATTTTAGTTGCTGATGTTGCATGTTTCAGCTACCCAAAAATGTTGAATAACTCTGGGATCCACACAGAACCCGAACCATCATAACAAGAAGGGATGACGGAGACCTCTCATATTTGCCCATGTAAAAAGCAAGCAGAAAATATTACTGTGGGTATAATTATAGTGCAAAAACTGAATTTAAGTCAAAATCAGTGTTTCCCAGCTGAAGACAATGGGACAGGAGAAAAGAATCTTATCATAGTCTAGGTACAGAAACATGAACTTTAGATCTGCTAAAAAAAGAAGGATCCACATTCTACACTGCTTAGTATTGGTTGGAAGAATACAGATGAGAATGCTTTTGTGGATAGGACCAACGTGCATAATTTCAGATTTTAAAGGATTTGAAAATCGTTTTAAATACATGCACACACATAAGGCCCTGGTAACATTGCCCAATAAGTAGGTAATAGATTTGTATTTTTTTCCTGTATAGCAACAGGAAAAACATAAAATTGCATCTTCTTAAGAAGAAAAACGTTTAAGGCCCAATTCCCATAATCATGAGGAGGCTTGTAAATATTTTTACATACTTTAATAGCATCCAATTATAATTTTGTGCTAATTGCTTTAATCAGCCCAACCCGAAGTGTTATAGTATTTTTCCATAATTAAGCAGTACCACATGACAAGCAGTGCTTTTCAGAGCTATTATAGTACTTTCTAATGCTACAATAAACAAAGATCATGCATCTTAATTATAACCAATAAAAATTCCATACACATTTAATTATATGCTACAGTGAAATTCCCATAACTTTAAAAGAAGCTCTGCCATGATTATTAAGATGTTGCTAATATGAGCTCACACTAATGGGCTGTGCCCACTATTAATGTCATTGCAAACAGTTTACATCAGGAATCTGTATCTCCAATTTAAATGTTAATGGACTGAGCCTTTTTCATTTATAGTGCGAGAAAAGGATAAAGCCACTGAAGTCAATGAGATTATGTGAAACTGCTAACTAGCATATTACTGCTCTATCTCCAAATGCATGGTATGGAATACAATCAATTCTCTCATACCTGTATCCCTATGTCCTGTCAAAACAAAGAAAAAATATCCCTAATACCAGTGCACACTGCATTTGAATCAGAGCAAAGTTATAGGTCTTTCATGTGAATGAGGCTAATAAAAGATCATAAATATCTTAACTTGTGTAGATCATGGATTACCCTTAGGCCAAAGGTTAACAAGGCACGTTCCAGTCCAGCACATGAAACGTGAGTGGACCCCACGGCGGCAGTGCCATGCTACTCATCCCTACTGCAGCTCCTTCTCCAAGGTGTCTGTGGAGGAACTGCAGTGGTGTGCAGGCACTGGAGGATCGGAGTTCACTCTGCATGTCACTAGTGGATACCTCTGCAGCACACAGCTATAAGTTTGAACAGGGATCACTAATAATTTTAAAAGACGAGCTTAGCTATTATTTCAAGAACAAAGCCCATTTCTGAAATTTGTTCTCCTTGTGCATATGACATGACACTCCCTAGATAAATGCCCTTGATCTACACGGTTTACACATCAACTCCACTGTTTTTCAGACAGATCAGACTATTCTCTCAGACTTGATAATGTGATACTAGATAGTATCAAAGGAATCATTCAGATGGCATATAAACAACCATGTGAAAATAAATCTGTATATAAAACAATGCCTAAGAAAGTTATTTGTATTATTATGAATAATGCTAAGATCCGAATAATCATTTAGAATGCATTTAGAAAAAAGATTCCCAAAAAATGGGACAGTTTTGCATTAAAACAAGGCTTAGCTGAACAGTGAATAGCTGCTCTATTTCAGGTACTTCCTATTGTATTTGGATTCTGTACATTCACAAGCCAGAGAAACCGGGTGTGATTCTATTTTCCTTCTTGGCCTCAGCAACACTCAGACATTGGCATGTCCTCTTGAAGCCTATTACCAGCTCCCACAGCTTAAATCCATGGTGAGACTACCATAGGACAAATCTCACAACAAAAGGAAAAGATATTCAGCCCTTCCCCATCCCAACATTGTTGTACCCCCAATTTACAGCCACTGTCATCATGCAGCTGTAGGAGTCTCCACTTCCAAGAAGTTCCTATAGTCTAAAGCAGGAATCTCAAGGGAGGTATTTGTGCTGTGTTTTCTGCACTTCCCTTCCAGAATTTCTTTCTTCCTCTCATTTTCTCTTTGCTTCTTACCAGCAGTTTCACTACAGGCCTTAAGTGGCAAGTAACAAGCATTAATTAGGCCCACTGGTGTGCTGTTCTGCACAAGGAATCCTTCCTTGCCACAAAGAGCTTATAGACCATTACCTCCTTTTTTATCCTCCATTGTGCTTTTTTCTTACTGCCTCCTGCCTGCCTTTTTCTTTCCTACGATTTAAATTTTAACATAGAGGTTTTGCAATATCCTTTTATTAGAACTGCAAGAGCTTAGAAAAATATCTGTATGAAATTAGTTATTCTTTTTTTAAGACCTCTCAAGACCAAAGAAAGCTTTATTAGAAGTCATGGGAGAAATATCTGAGTCCCAATCAGCCAAGTTAAGACCAAAGTTCTGGACTTGAGTTTCAGTGTTGGGTAAGGAGAATCAGGTTACATGCTAAACAACACAACTGGAAACTGTAATAACTTAGTGACTTCTTTGCTAGTCAGCGTTAATGCCTTGGGGAGATTATGGCATTTAAAAGAAGATCTTAGACTACTTCATATTCAGGCCACTTCTTAGAGCAGATCTCCCTTCCTGACCAGCAGTGCTCTCAAGCTCTCACCCACAAGCCAACATGTTCCCTTGTGTGACCATCCTACCGCAGCATCAACACAGGACAGTTCTAAGAAGACAAGATATAATGAATTTTACTGTGCTTGGTTATGTCTATGAAATTGTAATATTTACTTTTCCCTGACTGCTGAGGCTTACGAGTCCCATATCTTCCTCTCTCTTAGAAGCAACGTAAAATTTACCCGGTCATTTAGAGATTCAAGGTTGGCCTTTGCAGCCTCACTTCCCTTCTTTCAATTTCAGAAGAGTAAAATGTCAAATTTCCTGCAAAAATGTAGCAGAAAAGAAAGACATTGCAACACAAGACAGGCAAGCGCTTGATATCTTTATTTCCATTGGCAAGAGGAAAAAGAATGATTTCTGAAGGTTCTATAAGTCGTTAAAACAACTAGAAAAGCATAGTTGCCTGAAAATGAATGGATTCTTCCCTAACCCCTTTATAACAGATGGACCACCATGGACTGTTGGCGATCCATGAACCACAGCTGGCCAGTCTCATTTTAGACCATCAGAGATTCAACCTATCAGATTGTCAAGATCCTAAGAGACTGGAACTTGCTAAAAAGAATGAATTTAAGTGCCACTAACCTGATCTAAGGTTTTCTGGAAAAGTAGCTTTTCCCACTTTACTACGTTCGGTCATTGTCATGACACCGTTTAAATTATGAATGCCAAATTTTGCCCCTACAAACTTACACGTAGTTTTGATTGCCTTCAGTGTGCATTTACTCCAAGTACGCATGTACCAAAGTGGAGTGATAGTGGTACTGCTCTGAGAAAAACAGATTAATAACAGGCACTGATTGCACTAATTGAACACTACACTGGTCCCAACACCAAGTGATTAAGAATCCAAGGCACCTTAAGAGACAACAGAAAGTACATTATTTTCTTCCTCAGAACCGAAATTGCAACTGATGTTTCTGCTCATGCTAAAACAGCTGAATACATCACTCTTCTTTAAAGGCTTTGAATTCAGAAATCTTCTTAACTATGTGGAGAACACTTCAAACACTTTTAGGCTGGTGTTTTGGTTTTTGGAGGGCATCATAAGCAGGTTGGCAGCTTCTGTTCTCAGCCAGGGATTTTCCAGAGAGCAAAACACATCACTTTTTCACTAGTTCCTTAATACTGACATTGCCTGCAATGCGGGCAATCATCTTACTTGCTCCAACCTAATTTCTCTCTTATGGTTCCAGTACCAGCCCCAGACACTCCAGACACCCAAAACCTGCTCACAGTAAATTGAGATTCAAAGAATAATCTGCAGGTGTTAAGAGCAGTTAAGGAAAAAACAAGACTGTGTCATATAGTGGAATACATACAATTCCTGGAATATATTAATGACTTAGGAGCAGGTGAGACTTTTATGACAGGCCAAGAAAGACCTTGCTTTCCCTCCTCTCTTATTTTGATATCTTACTTTGAATTGCACTTGGACTATTTATTAAAGTATTTGCTAGCATCAGTAAGGAAGCTTGGTAGAATTTGTACCTGATCAAGATTTGCACAGTGAGGGCCATTATGAACATTCTATTGCTGGCCTCCAGTACTCCTTATTTAAGTATCTGTCAGCAGACTTGTTATAAACTTTTTACAGAGTTTGTAGCTGTCATTTCAATTGCTTTGGGATGAAATGTGACCTGTTTCCATCCGAGTGGAAGCCTTTCAGGCTGTGTGAAACAGACCAGAAATAGAAGTGTGTTCTTCATTGTAGATGCAGCTTCTCACACCAAACCCAATTTAAACCAGAAATATCACAAACAAATCTAAAAGGCGCAGACTTCAAATCAAGCTTAGGAGTTTTACATTTGTCAATCAGCTGCTGAGCTAATGTTCTCTGCTACTGAAGAGAGTGGGAACACATCAACCATTTTAGGAAGCCATGCTCAAACATGCACTCCAGAACAACAGTACCAGCCCTGGCTTTGGAAGTAAGCTCATTATGGCAGGGCTTGCCTGGCTTTGAACAGCAGTGTTTGACTCATAAGGACCATCCCAATCTCAAGTCCCTGGCAGGGCTTATTCCCAGTCCTACCCTGCAACCTCTTGGGCACAGCTTGCCCCAGTTACTGTTGTTTGCTCTTGAAGTGAGCTCCATTCTTGCATCCTTCCACACTGCCTAAACATTTGAAATAGCACCTTCTGACACAGGGAGTGTTTTTCCCTACTCAAGAAAAAAAATATGTAAATGTGTTTTTTAAAAGCCTAGATTTTATTGTCCAGTTAGGCAAATAATTACAGGTTTTATTACACAACAATTGAAAAATACTTTTAATTTGAAATATGTTTTCTAGAATTTGCCTCATCTTTGTATAGTATCATAAATTACTTTTATAGTACCATAAATACAGCAATAATATCCAATAAGTAATTAATCTTATATTGCGATTTTTATTAGAAAGGAAGATGATCCAAGCTTCTAAACTGCATCTTCACAGCACCGTTACATGACAATCTGCTGCAAACTTTTGATTCTTGGTATACCTGCATGTAATTCTCAAATTCCAATTCTTTCTGAAAGCTCTAGTTTGGTTATAGGCATCTAGTCAGGAACTAATCAGAAACATTGCACAAGAAGTAGAATTACGACAGCAGTCTATTCAAATAACTTAATTCATTCCTATTTAGGCCAAGAGGGTTCATCATGGCCCCTGTTGACACAAGGAACGGCAAAGTGTTGAAAACCACAATCGTCAATTTCAGTGAACAAAACATTTATGGATCATTAGGCAGTCAACTAAGAAGATTTCTTTGCAACAATCTCCCTTTCTCGCTCTCAACACTCCAGCCTTTGGCAAGAAACAGAGCGTATTGGACCAACCTTACCCTATGTTCCCTTTTCATCATTCAGCAAATTACGGCTTACAGGCTTCTGCAAAGTCTGTTTGTGCCACTTACTCATACAAGCAGTAACACTTTTCAGTGTGAATGCCGTGCCAGGAGCCCATAAAATGACACATTTAAACAGGGAAAGATGAATAAAAGCTACTACCATAGTATTTTAATGTGACCTAGAAACTGGGAATTGAAACAGTGCTGACAGTGGGAACTCAAGATTTTGCAAGCAGAAGGTCTGTAATAGGCTCTGAACACCAGGGAAAGAGCGACTGGCTATTTTGTAGGAGAGAAGTAGCTACAGGAAATTTTTGCAGGGAAAAAAGGTGGGAACCACAATGAAGGAACAACTTTAGTAAGCTTCAGCCCAAACTTTTTTAGATGTGTGTCATAATCAGAATAGATTTCAACAAATCCATTAGGGTCTGGAAATGAGAGCTAATTCTGTGCTGAAGAAGAAGTAGCACACAGTATCTGAACATACTTGAACATTTCTAACACTGGTGTTACTCCACTGTATATAAGATACAGCTGGGCTTGATCATTTAATATTTTCATATACTGATATGCAAATAGGTACTCCCTACTTCTGATTTTGAAAAAGAGACCTACCAGAGTAAGAATGGTCTCAGTCTCAGACATTGCCCCCCAATGTCTTGAACATACAATAATTTAAAAGTATTTTAAATATATACAAAAGTATTTTAAAAGTTGTGTATTTAATTTTTTTTTAATTGGTACGACCAAGAATTTCTTTTCCAGTAATAAAAAAAAAAAAAATAGGAATGCAGAATCTGAAATGTTCAAAGTTTGATAAATTTAATAATCACAATGAAAAGGAAACAATTCAGTTTCTTTGCCATGCCTGAAAGCGCTGACATCCCAAATTCTGCCAGAGGAAAAATAAATGACCAAAGAACCACAACACTACTTTCCCACCAATTTACCTTAAACAGCTCCCCCAGCCCCACAGTAAAGAAGAGCATGGATAATCCCCTTTTGATGCCTCTTCCTGGCCCAACCAATATCAGCTAAAGGGAGTCTAGCAGCCAGGTCAGAAACACACCACAAGAAACAGTCTAAGGACCACGCCACACAACACTTTGGAAATGGTTTCCATACTCAGAGCTTAGTAGTCACTACACTACTAGCACTAGCCAGCATTGCTTTAGGATGGCTGGGGGGAAAAGTGTTTGAACATGTCACAGCTTAGGGGAATATCAGTACTTAAATTTACCACTAATATCTTAGACTGGTCTGGTTGAGTAGGCAGTGATTTTATAACACAAAAGTAGGTGTATAGGTTGGATATATCTTTTTTCAGAAATTAATTCCATCAAATGCAGCTTCAATCTTTCCTGTGAAGAGCAAATAAAAGCAATGTTTAGCTATCAGCACTAAATTCTCAATCAATCCATTTTGACAGAGTCTTTTAGGAGAACTGAACAATGAATACATTGAAGAAGTTGAGATCAGCTCTTGGACAAGGCAATAATTTGCAAAGAAGAAGAAATTTTTGATCTGAAGAGTTCACTAAGTTATTTACCACCTAATCAAAAATTACAGTCTTTTCTAACTGGGTCTCAAAAGCACTTCATAATGGCAATGAACAGATTTACAACCCATCTTTGATTTAGGCAGAAATTTCATTGCAACCATCTGAGACATCTGCCTCTTGAAACATATACTGGGTGTCTGTCATGTATTACACACCTGATAGCTTCTATCAAGAGAATCTGCACAATTCTGGTGACAACTGAGGGGATTGCTTTTTTGGTCATTAAGAGATTTCTCATTTCACAAACTCAGAAGTTGGGCATTTTCTGGATAAATCATCTCTTCTGTTCAAGAGATTATTTTCTTTTCAGTCTATAAGCATCCTGAACTGTAACACTTGACCTTGGAAATATGAAGAAAAAAGAATCCAAACAAAACAAAACAAAACACACACACAAACAAAAAACCACCAGCAGCACAAGAAGGAGCGCAAGAAACTTCTCACTTAGTTTCATCTCCTAATCCATGATCAACTAGTTGAAGAACTAGGGTCAGTTGTTCTGTATCACCATGAAAGAGTTCAATTTCATAGTACTAAAACTCACCACTTCACAGCAACAGCTTTGATGACACACCAGGGTAAAGCCTTTATAATATAAAGCATGGATACCAGGAATAAATACTCTTCTGAGGTCAAGGGAATTGGATTGCATAGAAAAATAAGACCTCAAAAGCAGTATAATAGAGGTATTCAGGGTGATGGAAGTGCTCAATAAAATAGAGCTTTAGGTATTTTTACACTGATTAAATAAAAAATTTAAAGGATCACTCACAACTTAAGAAAAGAGGAATAGCAAAACATAAGCAGATTAAGCTAGGTAGTTAAAATATAATATAGTACTTGTTTTTTTCACAAGAAATATAAGCTTATACACTACAACTATCTAAAGAGAGACTTCAGATGATTTCCTGAATGGCTTAGCTAGGCAATATTACAGTTCCTCATGGTAGAATTTTATGTGTTTAAAGAAAAGATAGCAAAGCTGACATTACTGCAGTTAGAGATCCATCAGGGAGGATGTGACCCTCCTTTAACAACGGAGTTATCACACCTCCATCAGGCAGCACATTGATTTGGCATGTGTAAATCTATCATTATCTTTTCTGATTAATATCAAAATTGCTGCTTGCTGATCACTTAAGTAAAGGGGCTTTTCTGTGGTGGAAAGGGCTGACAAAGATCTGATGTTAAGGCACAAAGAAACAGAGAGACAAACAAGGAGTTCCATTTTCAAGAGAATACCCTTTCAAGACATTATCCCCCAGGGCCACTGTAACAGAATGCTGTATTTAAATCAGCAGGTCGTGCACTAGAAGATGGTTTAACTGCTAATTAACACTAGATGATATGCTGAAAATTACATGCTAATTAATTCTCTGTAGATCTAAGTGCCCTTCCTTCTATATCATTTTCAGTGAACATATTAACATGGGGAATAGAATGCCACTAATTACAGATTCATATGACAAACATGTGAAGCTATATTAAATAGTCAATGGAGGTTAACTAAAAAGAAAGATGTGGGTCAAAGCTGTAGACCACAGGGCACAGTATCATACAGATACCCCACATTAAAAAGAAGAGGGCATATATTACCCATTCAATCTTCCTGTCAGTTTGATGTTACTCTCTCATATCAGATTTTCTTGCAGGAAGTTCACTATTCTCAAAATAGGATTCATCTGTGCAGAATACAATCTCACAAAATGAAGGCAAGTAAATGGAAAGTAAATAATCTTGTTCTTTTAGAAAGTGACAGTGATTACCAGTTTGGGGTTTTTTTGTAATTTAACCATTAACAATCCCCATATCACAACAATTTGAAAATGGCAGAGAAAGTTACAGAGGTAGCTAAAGAATCAATATTCCAAATACTGGTTGTGCAATAGTCCCACTCTAGAATGAAAGAAACCTTTTAAGTCAAATATGCATGACAACAATGTCATGAGCTGCTGATTTAGTAGCTTTTAATTTGAGGTCTGGAACTACCCCAAATAAAGTAAAATTCAGTCACTACAAACAAAGATCAAGCAATCAAATGCAAGACATTGCCCATGCTTCAAGGGTCTCAAATTTCAAGTACTGACAGTAGGCCAGCCCAATTTAGGGGTTCAAAAATTATACAGAAGAAGTCATTATAATGCTAAAATTACATTTTCTGTTTGTTAGATAATGGTACACCTACATGCACAGCTATTTCTGTAGTTCAAAATCTTGAGATTTTTTCCCTTCCACTACCTTCCAACAAAAGCACTGGTAACTTGTCATTAGAGAAACATTAGTTACCAAGGCCTTTCCATAAATTCTTTCTTTGACCCAATACTGGTAAATATAGAAGTTATATATAGAGAGAGAGAGATAGTGCTTTTTGTCCCCACAAAAAAGACATCTCTTCAGTAAACATTGTCTTCAAATAAAAAAAAAAAATAGAAGGCAAGAAAACAGAACAAAAACAAACAAAAAAATGTGCAGATCTTCCTAAAAATTAAAATTCTACCTCCATAATACACATTTATCTATTAGAATTGACAATTCCTTATTCATACATATGAATAGAGTCATTTGGGGCATCTGCATAAAAAGTAATGCTCATGTCTACATAAGAGATACAGAAAAGAAGAGTATTAAGGAGGTTCTATTTTATTTTAATAGCACAATATGTAACAGCAAATTGGGAATCAAGGAATTTGGTGCAGGGACGCTAATGACCAAAACTTGTGGCCCAGAGAATCACCTCTTATTTGTTCATGGTCTCCAGGGAAAACAGCTGACATTTAGTCATCTCACAGATTCCACACTAGGGAACAGAACTTGCCCACATGTGTAGATAGCTCACTATCCAAAATGACCAGAACCATCTTTCATGAGAGACATAGATGCACAACTTTAAATACAGCTTTTCTGCCTAGCACAGAATACTAACTTTACGACATTTTAAAATTTTTTCTTGTTCTAGGATGCTGTTAAAAGTATTTAACTCTGCTATATGACATAAGATACAAAATCCAGAAAAAGAATACAGCCAGAATTTTTTTACTCTTCTGGAGACAGCCACAGAACACATGCAAGCCAGTTCCAGGTGGATTAACAGAAAGCAGAAATAAAGACTTACCACAGCTTCTTGAAGCTTTATAGTACTCTGACCAAAGGAAACATCCAATTTTGAAAAACTTTTAACAAAGACTTTGGCACATGCCTGCCACAATCAGCTCTTAAAGCTGGCAAGAAAACACTAAACAGTTTAGTAAGATACTGAATAGAGGATGAGAGAGGAAATGGGTGGTGGGATGGGACATAAAGCAGACGAGAAATCAGATTCAGGTGAATCCAGTTTAGGCTGACCATCAATCCCTGATTCAGCTCTAACCAGTGCACCTGCTCTTACTTGAGAAGTCCTTACTTCATTAATTTCATTTTACATTTTCTGTCCAAGATATTCAGAGCAAAAAGGAAAAATATATTGTAGGTAGTATTTAACTGTCCATAAACCCCTTTGGTCAGAACAATAACTTTTGTAGAGATTCCTTATCTCGGAAGGGCAATCCTCTAAAGCACTGATGGACTTGGAACAGAGCTTGAAAGTTTGTAATGACAGCTGCACAGCTGGATGAGCTGACAGGTGTGTTGAGTAAGTTAAAAAGTTTTGTGAAGTAGTTAAGTAACAGCAGCCAGGTGGAACTTGTCATTAGCAGAGCAAAGTTACCCCACTGACAGCTACATGTCTCACCTGTTTGTTCCAAACAGCGTGGCTTTTGCTGATGGATTACATTTACTAAAGGTTTGAAACCATTCTTAGAACGGATCAGTGAAAACAACTGTTCCCAGGTGCATGTTTTATATGCCTCTCCTTTCCCATCACACCTCTCGCCTCAAGGGTCCTCATGCACAAGGCCTAAACTCTATTCACAAAGACTTTCACAGCAGCTCTGTATTTATAGACACAAAAGGAATTTGATCTCTGCTTCCTTGCACACTGAAGCTTGCATCACATCTGCTACTGTCAGACAGGTGGGTATTGTCTAACCACCCACCCAGTGCAAGGCAAGCAGAGAACACTTAGCAGAAACTGATGAGGTTCTCACTGACTCCCCCACTAACCAGAGGGGTTTGAACCCTGCACAACTTACCTTCCTACAAGGAGACAACACAAGACATCCTATATTCCCTCCCCAGAGCTGCTAGGATGGAGTCACTGCCTTTACCCCTAGGGCTTTCTAACAATCAGGCTGCAATATTTTTCAAGCATGAGTAACTCTAGTAGTATCTATTGTTTCTTGAACAGATTTTATTCTCTAAGAAGCACCTACTGAGATAATTAAGTGGGATTTCTATGGCTTTTTTGCCAAGATTTAAGTTAGGAACCATCAACACAAATGTGTTACATCATACTGATCACACAGGGAAGCCATCTGAGCCCTCTTGGCTCCAGCTGCTCTGAGAGGAGCCCTGCAGACCACTGTATATGGTATTTCTTAGATAGATGGTATCTGAATTTAAAAATGCAAGACTTTTCAATATTGTTTACACTTTTTAAGCTTGAATTCCTCACAGGAACAGACATCACAAAAACTATCAGCGTCTACAAATATCCTCTGTACCAGTTAAGGAGGGGTGGGTTAGCCTTGAAAAGGTAACATCATTCCACTGGGGGAGGGTATGCAGTTTCTTCTATACAAAATCTAATCTGAAATCTCTTCACCTTAAGTTCTTCCTACCTTCCTTGCAGTCTGTGAGAATACATCTATATGGAAATTCGTTCCAAAGATTGTTGTGACAAATACCTGCCGAGTACATAGTAGTGGTAGAATTTATATATCTTAAATATTAAGAAGAGGAATAAGTTACGGAAAACTAAAAACTACTCCACATCTTGCACTCCTAAACTGCTAAGCAGAGGACCAGAATGTTTTCTTTATTTGATGAAAATTACCTAAACATCAAATGAGCAGGATGGTTTGACCGCAGCACACTAAGCGATTAACACATACACTACCTTTTTAAATTGAAGCAATTACTGTTCACCACAAAGCAAGTACCCAGGGAAGCTAGGACTCCCATGAGATACTTGCACATGTATTTTTATTTAAAGATGGATATTTACACTGATTCTCAAATACTTACAGTTATCTTCTTCAATAAATTAGAGAAGCACTCGAGTTTCTCTTAGTGCCTTAGCCTTTCACTGCTACAACAAGCTGTAGCAGTTGCTCAGATCATGGAATTTTCTCAAGTATTCTGTAAATAACACAGTTAAAAGAATATGTTAGTTTCTTAACTTGAAGACTGAAAAAAGACTGTATATTTAGATACATATGAATGAGTATTGACTAAAACACGAGAGTATATGTTGACTGCTAAGCTAAATACTAAAAACTCAAGTTGCTCAGTCTACCCTGAATAGGATAATGATGGTATATAAAATGAAGTTGAGCCATCACAGTTACAGTCATATCCAGTGGATCCATTTTGCCAAATTTAGAGCCAACACCTAGGAAATACAGCTTGTTCCAATGAAGAAAACAGATAAAGTTCACATTTCTTTCTGAAGTTTAAGATATAGGAAAAACTCAGAAGCACTCACAGAATCAGCACTTCACACCCTTAGCTTTGGGGACAGGCAGAAGTTCTTCAGGTGGAACATCTGTGGCCAGGGCAGATGCACCCACCCTTCTGCCACAGTCACTGTGCAGAGCCTGTACTGGCTCTCCTTCCCACGAGTTCGGGGGTGCCCAGAGCTCTTTCCAGGCAATGCTTGTAGCCCTGCTGCTTCCCAAGCCAAACTGGGGTTGGGGAGGAACTAAACATTCCAGTGTTCCTTTCTGGCAAGGAAAGGCTTTTACAAAACCCATTGCTCCTCTGAACTACGTGCTGCAATTGTTGATACCAACACAATGCTTTTTTCTCTCCCATCACTTTCCTGCTCTCGCTCCAGGCCCTGCTGGGTGTTCCGAGAGGCTGATCCCAATCCATAGGTGGGGGCAGCTGTGGCCTGTGCCCCTTGCGGGCACTCCCATGGGGCAGGGCTCACTCTGCTGCCCTTCCAGCGCCATGCCAGGAGCTGGGTGACACAGACAGGGGGGTGTGACTCCTCAGCTCACAAAAAAAATCTCAAAACTTGCAGAAATATCAAAGCTATCAGTGTAACACAGGATGAAGCTTTTGTGCTCTTTAACTGAGCAGACCTCTCAGCATGAACAGCAGGAGTTCTGCTCACCTAAGGGCTAAAGAATTTGGCTTGGAATATATAAAATTTAAAGTGCCTTTAAAAAAAGACACCCAAGAATTCATGCTGTAGTGCTGAATTAGACACTAGTTATATACCAGCAATTATTTCAGGGTATTTTTCTGCCTCTCCTTCCATTTTTGTCCTGGAGCATGGAGACATATTTTCCAGGGCAGGATAACACAGAAATAAGTACCATAATCTCACTGGGGTCTATTCTTTGCATGAAAAGCAGGAGCAGGGCTGTCACTAAGCTGTTTATTCAGGCCAGGTGCCCAGGGCCCTGCAGCAGCCCCAGGGGGATTCTCTGGGCACCGCTGCACCCCAGCAGAGTCCGTCTGCCCTGGGCAGCATCTGATCTCCACTGCTGAGTTTCTCTCCATCTCTACTACAGCTTCTTAAACTTTGATTCCTGCAGAAATCAAATTTAATCGGTTTCAGTATATTTTATGCTCCTCTGATTTATTCAAAGCTGAATAAAAGCATTGCACTACTTAGGTTTCCTATTTTACTTTGGGGACTATATTATTAGTAACCCCATTCAGGAACTGGATTAACTTGAGGCAAGCAGATTAAAAACCCAAGCTACACCTGTGGTATTCAGCTTGCTCTTTAATCTTATCCACTAAATTAAAAAAGCTCTGGATAAAAATGAGACAGGTTAACCTCTCACTTGTCTCATAGAAGGGTCTTTAGGGTAAAAGAAGACTCAGTTGTCATGCAAGTCTGGTAAATTTTCCCCTTCTTTGCTGAAAAATACCACCTCTGTACCAAACTATTCTATTTAATTGAACAAAACAAAGCATCCTTGTGGGCTGTACATGCAAGAAAATGGTTTTTCTTGCCAAATAAAACAAAAAACTCTATATTTCTTATGATTGATTGGTACTACAAGAAAAAATGAAGTGATTTCTTTTTTAAAAATTTTTATTCTATAACCAATAGATTTATTTAGATTTTTTATTATTTGATACTCCGTCATTTAAGATTACTCTTTTTTATTATAGTCTGGTCACATTCCGGTGTTATGTGAGCGAGACTTCTGTTTTTTATATAAACTAAAATTGAGTAAGGGGTGAAAATAATAATTATATGGAGATATATAGATATAGATGAATGGTTTTAATATAACATGCATGTTTGTATATAAACGTATATGAGATGACCAGTTAGTAAATATTTCATTTTATACTGTGTGGGGTAGAATATACCTAGATGAGCTCTGATTGATTGAACAATAAAGTGAACATGACAAAATGGGTTTTAAGTCAGGAAACAAAACAGTAGAACAATTTCCTGAGCTATTTAAATGCTTTCATTTAAGAAATGTCATTACATTCTTGAATTACACTGGAATATAATTATATAAACACCACAAATAACAACATTTTACCAAGAAAAACAGAAGTTAAGGGAGGAGAACTATTTCCTGAAATATTTCTTCATTTTAAGATCAAGTTCTGGTTGTTACAAGAAATAAATCAAAAGAAATGTTCTAAATTTATTTTAGGAGTCTGTGTCCTTTATATTTATACACATACTTATCTTAAAGTATCTGATATGTGGATAGCTTCCTATGTTTAGTTCCTTTCAGGTTTAAGATGCAGCCATTACACAAAAGCCCTCCCTCTGAATTATTTTGGTGACCTAAATCAGAATTTTAGCTTCACAACTTAGCGTCACTAAGGATGCTTATGAAAAGACCGCTTGTGAAAAATTAATTCTAATACTTTCATAGGCTAAGTCAGAGGAGTGTATTTTGCTGCTCACGTGTTCTCAGTTTTAGTATTATATGTGCTACAAATTCATCACAAAGATCTGCCTGGTGTGTCTAACTGAAATGAAAGATCACAACAGTATTATCAAAAAATAGAGATTAAATGAACAATCTGAAAAACTGTGTTTACTTAAGAATTTCAAAGTTAAGTGGATTTTAATAACCTGAGAGTAGCCAGATGAAAAAATAATTGTAAAACATGTATTGTAGAATGCTTGTTATCTTTTAGAAATTTTAATATTGAAGTATTTGTAATTGAGCACAAATTTACACATATTATTGATCTAACACCACCGATTTTAGGGATTATCATAAAAATAACTACGAATAGAATTTGAGCCTTATCCAGACCCAAAATCTGAAAGACAACTGTGGCTCTTCTGTCTTCCTTGCTCATGAACCCAAACAACCCAGATTCAAACCAGGTGTACATATTATGAGTAAAGGTCACCGTCCTGCCCATAGTGGCAGTACATTGCTAAATTACTTTACCTATATTCTGTCACATTGTGAGATAGAAATAATTTCAGTTTCATACATGTATTTCTTTATCAATTATTCCATAAAACTGTAGCTTATTACCAAGCAGCTCACCTCTTCAAAAGAATTCTTGTCTTCAACTTAGCTTTTAAAAAATGATTGCAAGTAACCTTCTCCCCAGGTGAATATGGCACATGGAGACAGATCCACCCCTCCTCTCCCTCCTCCCATAGTCCTTGCTGATAACACTTGGGTTTGAAATGCTACTTGAGTATTTTAAATGCTGTTTATCTAGCAAAAGTTTTTGAGAGCTTTATTCCTCCTTATGCAGACACGAAATATGGACATTAAAAGAAATGAAAAGAAAGGCAAGTTAGGCTACTCTAATCCCTCAGGATAGGGAGAACTGCTCTAAAGATAAATACACCAAGTACAAGGGGAAGTGAGGTGAGGTATAATACCATTTGGGGAAAAAAATTAAGGCAATAATATTCTTTCCTAAACAACGGCATATACTCTTAGCCATCAGTAGGAAGTGCTTTTCCTTCAGAGTACATTTATTTATAACCCAGAATGAAAGCGATACATGCACAGAGGGATCAGAAAATTCTGGCATGACTTATGAACAGAACTGTTAGGTAGTATTGTTTCAGATTAAAACTGTGCTTGTTTTAAAATACAGCCTGTCCTTAAGAAAAGCAGTCCACGTGATCAATAAATGCTCAATCACCGAAATATATAATTTTTGCAAACTCAAGGTGTGGATTTTGGAGGTAATTTGTTTGGCCCCAACAACATACTTGTTGCTGTAGCATGTCCCAGCTGCAATCTGTCTCGTAAGGGGTGATGTGCCCACACAGGGGCCCTACACACACACTAAGAAAACTGCTCACTTGAAGCAGTAAGCAGGAGGAGAACCTAAATCATACAGAAGGACTTGGAAGAAAAAAGAACTTACACACATAAGGGACTTTTTATTAATTCTGTACCCCATAAATGTCAAGAATGGCATGTCAGAAGCAGTGAGGACCCAGCCTAAACATAAGAAGTCATAGGAGTACAAAGAAACTAAAGTAAATTTTTGTGTTTGAGGTTACTGCAGAAAGGAAATGTGGATTCAAAAGAAAAATATTTCTTCTCCCTGAATGGTCTGTTAAAGAAATACGACATATTTCTTTAGTAATAGGATTAGAAGGTACAAAATTCTTTATGGGTGGAGACTGTTCAGTAAATGGCCATGAAACACCATAGGATTTTATTATTTAAAGAGGTTAACGACAGTGGGCTTTGTTTGTAAGTCTTACAAGGCCTTGATTTAATACAATCTGTCCATTAGTTCCCCAGAGGTTTGTACGTCAGCCACATTGAGGCAACTACACATGGAACTACAGAACTATGGATGGGAAGGGCTGGGAAGGCACATAAAAAGGGGATAAAGGTGGTGAAAAATCTCACCAGACTCAGGAGGTTAAAGACATGTCTCCTCAGAAAACTTGTTTAACTTGCAAGGGTCATAAGGACCCATGTCACTGAGCACTGCAGAGTTGATTCTAGTAAAACATATTGACAATTCCAGCTTTTGGTCAAATGGCTGCAAACATCCAGGTTTTCTGAAGATTTCCTTCATGAGGAAAGGAGAAGACAGCTAAAGTGACACCAGCAGTGTGTGGCTCCACAAATAAATTTCAGCCACTCATAAAAAATCTACTTTATCTGCTGTTGTTATATATTCATACCACCTACCTTCAAGGAGTGAGCCAGGTTTATTTATTTGTCCAGACTAGCACCATTTATGGCTGTAACATAATCTCTCTTCTCTAGAGGAAACAAGCTCAAGGCTAACACTTCCTTGTAGTTCAGACAAAACAAATGACCCCATCTTTGACTCATCATCAAGATGAGATGGATTTAAAAACAAAACAAAGCAAAAAAGCAGAATTTTATTTTGTCTTCCTACTTTCTTTAGTTCACAGAATGGTGTATGAGAATCCAATTAGACAAAAAGGAAGAGAAAAGAGCAAAAAGATTTTTTTAAAATTTTGCACATTTTGATTTTTGTTACCAGACTCTGATGACCAGAGGTATAACCAGCTTATCTAAAAATGTGAATTAATGTGTTGGCAGGTTTGTAAACCTTCCACTTCAGGCAGAGAACCTAAGAAAAACGTTTTTGCAGGTCCCTACATCACATCTTCTTTGTAAACATCCTCCTTTCAGCTACATTCAGGAATTGCAAAAAATACAGTATGCAATGTCACGCCGGTGCACTTCACAGATACAACGTGTAACGCGTGCACAAAAAAAGGGTCACCCTTAGCTGGCAGTACACAGTGCTCATGCTGGTAGTAGAAAATAAGGCATTCTCACAAAGCCAACAACAGAAGAATATGCTCACTCCTATTTCAGCCATGGTAATAGCATTAATATTATCCATGCCTTTTACAAAAGCTCTTGGCTTCAAGGCTTGCGCCTCTCTAGTGGCAGGTACTCAGGTAAAAAGGTTGCAGTTTTGTACTACTTTTAACATGAAGCTTATGGAAGATGGTAAAATAAGTGCTTCTCTAAGTCCCTTTCAACCACTCCTTACTCTAAATAGAAAGTAGAATAATTTCAGTCAACAGGAACAGCTCACCCTGCTGTCAGGCACTGCAGTTTGCAGCACATGCAGCTCAGGATCGCAGTGTTGCTGTCGACTGTGGATGTAATCTGCCTAAGGTTCTCCAGATGACAGTTTTTTGAGATGACATCTTGTAGAGGTTCACCGTTAGGAGGCAGGTTACATCCACATTACTACTGTGGAAACAATGGTGAGGGACCACACAAGGAGAAGTTCCCATGGTCATAAACAAATAATGGAATGGCTAAAAAAACCACCTAAGAGGAGGAGCAGCAATTCAGCCCTCTCTTTAGGCTGCTCCAGAACAGCACTTACTTTTCATGGTGACATTCTCAGACAACCATAAGTATCAGTAAGAGTGTAACTATGGCATCATCAACTGGCCTGAGACCATAGCCTTTGATTATATAATGACCTCCTGTTAGCTTCATTTTACCTTTACCTCAGGTCTGCTTCCTTCACAAAATTCTGTCTTGAGCTGGCTGGGATAATGTAGGCCATTGATGGAATCTCACCCACTAACAATTATGCAACAGTTTTAACTCCTTCTTAACGTTAAACTGAAATTTACAATTTTTTAAGAGTTAAGTCCATCCCATTAGCAAACTTGAACAGAGTAACTCGATGTACAAATTTCAAATACCTGCCATTCTAAAGATGGTCTGATACTCTGGCTGCCTTTTGTTGTCCTAGCTGCAGAGTTCATTCTGACCTTCTCTATCCCTGCTTGACTCTGTCTCCAGAACAGCTCCTTTACTATTCAACTGCCTGTAGTGTTTATCCTTCCCTGAGGAAAGAGTTAAAGGGGAAAGGAGGAAAACATCTACAATTAAATTGCTCTTAAGTTGTTCCTGCCTCTTGGCAACTGCAGGTTGTAATTCAGCAGTTTACAACTCTCCCTCCTCACTTTAGAAAGAATGAATAATGTAGAGACTTACATTCATATTTGCAGTAGAAAGGGAATGCTGGGAGTTACAAATTGCTGCTGAAGACAATCACATTCAAGGGGACAAAGGCTTCAAAGTTAAATCTCTTTAAGAGGTCTCTAAGAGAAGAAAGGCCCAAAAAAAAAAAAAATCAAGTCTGTAATGGCTTGAAGAAACTATTAATTCCAGTATGGTTGGTTTCAAATCAGTTTGTACATCTGTCTAAAGGCATAAGAAGAGAGGAAACTTACCCTGCAGAATTGTGAGAAAATGTTCAAAAAATACCTATAAAGAATTTCTTTCCAGTAGACACCTTGTAAAACTGCCAGCTCGTGACTTGCACCACCGCCTACTTCTGTTACCCTTATTAGCCCGAGGTTGTACGAGTTTTTAGCAAACCTTGCCCAGTAGTGTATTTTGCACGTTGTATTCTCTTGACAATCAAACAAAAGTAAAGCAATTCCGCAAGCAAATTTGAATGCACAACTGTCTTCAGGTCTAGAGACTGGGGAGTCTGATGTGTGAGCTTTAGAATTGCAGACTTTCAGACTGGCTGAAGTGGGAAGGCACCTCTGGAGGAGATTGTCTAGTCCAACCCTGTGGTCAGAGCAGTGCTAGCTACAAGTTGCTCAGAGCCAGGTCCCATCAGGTTTTGAATATCTATCTCTAAGGAAAGACACTTCACAATCTCTGTTGAAAATGTGTTCCTGTGTTTCATCATTTCCACTGTAAAAGGTTTTTTCCCTATATTTAACTGGAATGTCCCATATTTCAGTCCTGCCCATTCTTCTTGTCATATCTCTTGTCCTGTAGAGGACAGAATTGGACAGAGCAACCAAATGTGTTTTACCACTGCTGATTTGAGGGGAAAGATCTTGTCCCTGGACCTAGTGGCAATGTTCTCGTCCACCAGGACACCAAGGTCTTCCACTGCAGAGCTTCTTTCCAGCTGGCTGCCTACTGCCACACAGGATCCTATCCAGGTGCAGCACTTTGCTCTGCTTTGTTGAACTCCATGAGACTTCCGTGAACTCCTCTCCACGTCTCTCTGAATGACAGTACCTGGTGTAACCAAGACTCCACCCAGTCTTGTGTGAGCTGCAAAGCTTCACAGGGTGCACTCTCACCCACTGTCCATTCAGTAAGGGGGTTAAGCAGCAGCTGACTCAGTATTCCTGAAGGCTGGCCTCATCAGGAAAGACTGAGGCCAAATAGGTTCTGAACATCTTGGCCTTTCCCATGTCGATCAGATCCCTTGGCCCATCCAGCAGAAGGGCTACATTTGCCTCAAGTATTTACCTGTTGTGCGTTACAGTGTTCTCTCCACCCATCTCCATCCCAGTACTACAAAGTGGGAGGCTTGTTCCCAGTTTGGGAGTGCTACCTTCAGAAGCAGTTTAAGCTGGTCTGCCACTGGCCTGTGAGCTACATCACACATCCTTTCCGGTGCCTTTGCTCTTCAGGTGAGCTTCCAGCTGAGGCGCAAGGTGTAAAGTGTGAGCATTCTATCACTGCATCTAAATCTGTCAGAGCTAATCTGTCAGAGCCCTGGCTTATATTTATAAAATGCCCAGCTCCTGAGTGCCTCCAATATAGGCAGCTTCTTTCCAAAGGACAACAGGTGGAATATTGCACCAAACAGGTGCAAAATGTATGCTTACTGGACTAGAATTAACTGGTAACAGAAAGCAACCAAGAAGTGGGAATCTATTCTCATTTTTCCTTAAACAAAGTTTTCTCCCTACTCTTTCAGTACTCATTGTGCAAACATGGAGCAAATTTCAATTTTTCATCCATTGCCTGGGAAGGTTTCAGTACTACAAGACTGTGCATGACAGTGAAGTGAGTGACATGCTGTCACTCAGCACACTGCTTAGGATGTGGCATGTTAGAGAAAGGCAGTGACATATCACAAAGCAGAAGTGTGACATGACAGTCACTTAGATGACAGGCATGCTAGTTACTCCAAGACCCTGAAGTTTTTGCTTGTTTCCTCTCAGTTCCTACTCGCTTTGAACAAATGCTTGTGCCAAATGCAAAACGTTTTTAAAAAACTGCTTGGAATATATAATTACACAATAACCTTTCAGGATAATTTATCTGGTTTAATTCTTTAGCACAATTATCAGCACTGTTCAGAGAGCACAGTCTCCACCTACAATTTTACTGTCGGTATGCACACTACTGACAAAGTGCTCACTTTTGCACAGCTCATTCTGCCAGAATAAATACAGGAGAAAGCAGGAATTCACAGTCTCCCTTACCTCCTTGACAGGATCTAAAATGTGGAGGAAATTTTAGAAAAAAAGAGCATAGACTGGTAATTTTGCACCAAAGTGAGCAGTCAGTGAAAATGCACATTACCACAGGTTCCCATGTCTTCTCTCCCGGGTGTCCTTCCTTCAGCATAGGAAAGGTGTTGGGAAGTGGGCATGAAAGTGGCCTTTGGTTGGGGAAGACTAGAAAAGGTGAAGGATTTGTTTGGCATGTTCAAATACCTGCTCAAATCTGAGAGTTTAATCACAATATCAGCAGGGAGAAACAGCACTGATGTAAAATCCCATCGCACGTTTAGGGGAAGGAAGATGCCTGTAGCAAACCAACAACAGCTCAGAATTATTTCTCCAGGTCTAATTCAAAGACCCACAGGCAACAAGGGGAGTATCCTCCACAGCTCACTGGTTGCAGATTTTTCAAATCAATTTTCAAAGCAAGATTATGACATAGTTGTTGTATTAAAAAAAAAATAAAACATGGAGTAATGTTGTTAAAGCACACAACAGATAGAACTTAGTAATTAAACAGCAAACACAACCATTTGCACCTCTCATAAATTGATGTTTCATTTTATGTTGACAAAATGCAAAAAGAGAAAAAATAATCTCTTTTCAATAAGTTTAGATGATGAAAACTAAATAAACAGTGCAAATAATGACAAATACAAAAGATTAAATTTTTTTTGATCTCTAAATCCCATAAGATGTTATTAGAAACAAAAGTGAAACAACGAAGCCTGAAATAAATGCGGGTTGGTTTTGTGTGGATTTGTATCTCATGATTTAAGCTCTAATTTGAGCTTTTCTTCTGGTATGGGAATTTATAACCTCCCCCAAAATGTGAGTTTTAACTGCTCTCTTTCCTTCAGTCAAAATGCTTATGGGGTCTACTTTTCCAAAGCTACTGAGAACTCAATTATCTCTGAGACTACTTCCCTTCTGTCAAATTTGGTTGACACCGGTCAGCGGGTTTGAAAGTTATTAGACAAGACATTTTGACAGTCATAGACAAACAAATGCAAAAATATTGTTGCTATAAAAAACAGGCTAAAAGTATTTTCCAAAAAACTGTTTTGTCTTTTTATGCTCAGTTTCATGCACAGGGAAATATATGACAGCTGGATCCTTATAATAAGGAAATGCTAAGAAACAAGTTGGATTGCTGTTTAAGACTCAAGAGTCTCAGAGGAAAGTATAACAATACACGATTTCCTAGTAGCTGAAACTGTTTTGGCAAACAATGACCCTTGCAAATCTTCACAAAATAACACCAAATGCTACTCATGCTAACGAAAATCAACATCTCACTAAAATAAATGGAAAGTGAAGGTAGCAGGCAGAGCTCACAAGATCAAACAAGGACTACAGGGCTCAGCCCAGCAGTATCTAAACTGATCTCCACTTTCAAGACACTGGTAATCTGTTCGACTCACTAACTTATTGTTTCCACCTATTTGGGTCAGATAAAATAACATGCAATTTTGGATTAAACGTAAAAGTGCAGATAAGCTGCCCTATTTTTATTTATCCCTCTACTTTTTACATCTATACAACCTTGCAGTACCCAGGGTTTACATTTTCCTAAATAAAGTGCTTGAAGTTAGGGGATTTTTAATGAATGTCACAGTTTTTAATGCATAAGTTAACCTCTTATTGAAAAATAGACAATCATAATATTTAAAGACATAAAAATTACTTTTGTAACACAGGTAATGTCTTTCCATGTATCCATTTATGGGAAAAAGAGTCACAAATGAAAAGATTAACCTGAACACTGAGGACACATTTAACATAAGCCTTCCCCAGGCTCATCATTACCTGTATGGCACTGCTGACCTTGAAAAGCTTTCATGTTAACCAAAAAAGGATGTAGAGACCTAGGACACAGAACTCAAAAAAATCTGCATTGCCATGCAGACTGTGCTCATCACTTTGGGATTATCACATATTCACTTTGTGATTTATCACATATTTCTACCTTAAAATGACTTATTTAATTTTGCCCTCAATAATTAATTTATTCAGTAGCCTTAATCGGAACAAATAAACAGAACATTTATATGAATTCAAGGAGTATTTCTATGACAAGAACAGCTGGGATAAAAATATTCGGTACTTGACCTCTTATGACAGAGAAAGTCAAAGACCAAGAGGCACGTTCCACCCCCCCTTTCTTGAGAGCAGGTATTCCAGCAGAAGCAGAATGCCAAAGGAGGCCCAGGGACAGGAAGGGACAGGTTGGGGCTCCCGTGGTGAGCAGGCAGGGGGGAGCCATGGGCAGCACGGGGCACCTGCAGGGGACATGGGTTGGGCATTGCACAAATCTGCCCTGTAGGAGGGAGGCAGCCCTCTGCCAGCAGTGCTCCCGCGCTCGGAACATTGCCACAGACTTCTGCCTACAGGTCAAGGACTCACTTTTCATTAAAAGGACTTACTTTTCATTAAGATGCATAAGTAAGCACTAAGAGCATTTCTAGCGGCGGAACAAATATATTTTATGAGGCTCAATCTAATATCACAGAGACAGAAACTCGATGGGTTTGATTATTTTGCAGGTTGATAGTGGTTTCAGACATGTGATGGTGGACACCATTAAAATCATCAAAAAATTCTCACCACAACATCTGTAAAACTTTGTGTACTTAACACAGGATTAGCCTTCACTTGTACCCGATCAGTGGAGTGTACCAGGTCTCTGTGGCTTGCACCTCTGGAAATCAACCTTTTAGAGAACAAAACCATTAGCAAGACAAATAGAAAGTGCAAAGTAAAATAAACATAGACTGCATGGCATGGCATAATTTTAATCAGACGAATAAGCAAACTCAGCAAACCCAGGTATAACTTATCAGTAGCTAACATTTCTCTTTGATCTTCGTGGTTAATTTTCCTTGTACAACAGCAATCATAAGACATCTCATTTTTTTTATATAAAGGTCATTTTTCCTGTTCCTTCTTCTATAATATATTGCTTTAATTTCATTCACTCTGGTTAAAATGGAAGGATATGCTTTCAAAAACCAGATTTGCATTGGCTTCTAAAACTCCATTTAGCTATATCAAACAGTTTGGGCTGGCTGAGATCAGAAGGTGCAGTTAATTCTACAATTCAAATAGTCAAAAGCAGAAACATTTGATAATTCTATCTCCAGCCTCACTGTGACAAGACAACCAAAACATATTTGGATGTGGGGGAAGGAAAAATGATCATATTAAAGACTTTTTCCTATCAGTCTTTAAGCTGTGAAATACACAACAAAAAGAGCACTAAATGACAGAAAAGGCAAAAATGGCAGCACATGTGGCACTCTCCCAGGAGCTGCCTGTGCCAGGCTCTCCTCAGCAGCCTGCAGTTACCCTCAGTTCATGCTGGTCAGGTCTTTTACTGAAAGAGAGTTTTTCTTTCAGTATTTATGTAGTGCAGCAGGCAACTGTTTACCTCAGAGGCATAAAAGTAAATCCGGATGTGTTTGATCCATAGTGCCACAGCAGCTCTGTTGCCTATGGAAACAAAGGCTCCTTTCAGGGAGTTCACACAACAGGCCCTGCGATGCAAGGGACCCATCAGTTTCAGCCACTGGATTATTTGTAGGCATTTTGCTAAGATACATATATAGATAGATACAGATAAATGTACATATAGTACAAAATATTGTCTCTGTAACCGTCCAATATGATCAAATGGGACAGTTCCTGAATCTCATATTAATTTTGTGTTATTTTATTGAAACAACATAATCCCCTTTTAAACAAATTGGTAGTTGAAATGTAATAAGTGTTCAAGCTGTAAGCATCTGGTTTTTTCCTCCACCTTTCACCATGCAGGTTGTCGAGTACTTTGTGGACAGCAGCTTGACAAATCTGTTTCATGCTTACTCACAAATTCATCTTTTGAAGATGATGCTGAGCATGGATTTTAAGGATGCTGCAGAGAATGGATAACATCCCAGAAGCACCTTGTTAAAGGTTTCCTTTGAAAAAACACTTATTTGTGAATATGTTATAACTTCCTAAGTGCCAAGACCTCTGCACATTTTACAGAAAACTGATCAAGTATGACACATTTCAACAGATCCCAGTGCAATGTTTGTTATAGCCCTTTCCCAGTGAGAACCTGAGGTGATAAAAAAGGAACATGGTCAGATCCAGGATTTGAATGCAAAGTCCATGATATTTTCCTCCACGTGTAATGCAATAATTGGGTGAATGTTCAACTGTAAACCTTGGCAGCACCACTGTTAAGAATATAGTTCCATGCCTCCTTCCTCTTTACTGACATCAGTAAAGAATATATTCACAAAATTTATACCTTACATGACTTTCCTTAAAGACATCTTGCAAGAATCTTCAGATTTCAATTTAAGAAGGCAATTAGCAGCTAAGACCTTACTAAATCTGCTTTTAATTATAATTCACCAATGTTTATAGCTCACTTATAATTTTTGCATATGATTACATTATTAGGGATCAAAATGAGTGAACAAAGTGTTAGTTTATGTGCAGTGATAATGTTTCAGAGAAAATTAAAAGAAAACAATTTAAACTGGAATATTATTTTCCATTAGGAATCTAGGGCCAAAAATGCCTTGAAAATGTCATCTGTATAAATATTCATGTACCTGTGTACAGATAACTTCAGAAGCAGATTTGACAGAAACAAAGAATAGCTTCTTCACGTTGCAGTAGATGACTAAGATCATTTGAATGATTTATTGATAAGCCAATGTACAAAATAAATACAAAGAGAACGGGCTGGACTTGTTGTTTCCAAAAAAAAATCATTACAAGACTGCCTAGCATGTGAATTCATAAATATAAGAATAGTGTGGGTAGGCTTGCATTACAAAAAAGTCAAACATAATAAAAGAAAGACATCAATAATCTGCAATTCCCATTACTTTTCTACTTTTTTTGAGGGGGAGATTTTTATTTGCTTGGGGTTTTGGTTTGGTTTAGGGGTTTTTTGTAACTGGAAGTTGTGGGTAAATCCAAGCCAATAAGCACTAATGTCATAGCAACCAGGTCATGGGCAATTGAGATGCCGATCCCGTCACTCTCCTTGTGTGAAGCAGTACTCACGTGAGTAACCCCACTAAAAACAGAAGGATGACTTGTGCACTAGGTGCTATTTAATGGAAGTCTAGCAGGCTGGAGGCAGATGAAGCAAGACTTATTAGTTGATAAACTCATTGCTTCCTGGGGAAGGGCAAGGAGAATTTCTGGATAAGCATCTAACCTCAATTCCCAGAGGTACCAACACTCTCCTACTGTAAAAGTCTAAATACTCCAGAAGTTATGCAAACAGTCAAAAGCCTCACAGGATCATCAGCAGCTGCTCAAGATGTCATAGGATCAGCTTTAAGAAACACGTGTCAAGTCTCATTCTGCAGATCTCCAAACTGAGGCATTTTGAGGCCTTTTTCTTTCAGGGCCATGCCTGTAGCCATGCCAGCCTGGGAGCTGCCCTGGAGCTGGGCTGCTGGTCAGTGTGCAACCCACAGACACACTGCACTGAAGAACAGGAGCGCAGAGGGGCGCATCCAGGAGAGACACATTTTTCCTAAAACCCTGCGCACAAGGCTATGCCAATTACTTTCCCAGCTTAGTGTAATTTGGAATGTCCTTTCTGTTCTACCACCCAGCAAGACTGGGTTCAGCACTAAAGTCTTACTATCTACAAAGTCGGATGTATGTGACAAAAACACTGCTTTAATCCTTTTCCATTCTGAACAGACAATAAACCAAAACACTATTTGTTTTGGTCACCAAGTATTCACAATGATTAGCAGCTGGCAAGTTTGGGGGTTTCTAGTAGATATACTTAGCAAAGCAAGGAAAAATTCTGGAGTAAACTCTGGCCTAGTTTTCTCCTAAAATATTGTTCCTAGATTGTTAATCTACTTAAACTCTTGGGATTTTTCTTACTAAGTAGACAACATAGAAGACAAAATGTTGCTATCTAAACTATGCAAACTATGTCCTGTACTCTATTTCTACAGCCAAGACCATCCTTAATGTTGTCATTCAAATTACGTTCCAGATACCTGACATGGCAATGATCATGTAATAAATGCATCATCCTGTAGGCCTAAAAAATAGGAGACAGAAGCCTTAAATAAAGGATGAACATCAGGTGAACACTTTCAAATAGATGGAGCACTGAACTTCAGGACAGTAAACTTAAAAGAGTTAGAATAGGGGAAGAATTTTAAAAGAAAGTCCAGCATTAGCTTCACAGCTAAATATTATTCTGTGTTGTGTGTTTGGTTTTTTTTAACTTCAGCCTTTGATAAGAGGGGGTTGAATAAGAGCAAAAATTTAGCTGCAAAAGCAGGCACATTTGACAAGTTTGGCAGCACATGAATAGAACTTTGAGTATTATATGCGGCTTAAAAGATAAAAAAATAACAGCCTTCCTCTTAATTAGAGAAGCCATATGCTCTATGAAACAAATCCTGGTAGCTTGTAATTACAACCTTATTTTTAAACAGATCCTTTTAATTCTATTATATTCTGTATTTCTGATTTATTTACTAAAATATTCAGATCACAGAGTTATTATGAAAAAGTTCACTTCACAGTTGAAAGAATAGCATGGCATTAATGTTGCTAGATCTCTTCCTACAAACAGGAGATGATAAACAGGGGTCCACATCTTAAAGATTATTTTCTTCTCTACAGTGAAAAGTAAGAAAATAAAGGAAAAAATAACAACTGCCATAGTGAGTTTGTCTTGCTCAGTATTCTGCCCATATGGATACGGTATTTAACAGTGTTCAAATGAAAATAAGCAGGCAATAATGCCTACACATTTTAAAACCAGAGGGTCACATGGGACACCTAATCCAAGCACCTATCTCACCTTAGTTTTAGGACTACTCCTAATTCTTCTTTTGAAGTGGGAATGGAAGTTACTTTTTTTTGTAACTGTGTTTTCCTGAACGGTGTAAAGTTTTGACTCATGCTTTTTAGGATTAATCTCACACAGAAAAATTTAACTGTACTTCTCTCCGTTAAATGAAAATATCTTTAAAACAACATTCATCCAGAGAATCTAAAAAAGATCACTGTCATCCTCACTATTTCCAGTCACACATAATAAGATGGTTTCATATAAGGAGCTATCAATCAGTTTTACAGATGCAGGTATGTTTCTATAACTATATAATAGGTATTATTCACAAGCATAAACCACAGGTTTTCTAGGTGCCAGGCTTCCAACACGAAGAAGATCAGCCTATAAAAACATGAATCAGCCCATACACATGTCAGAAATGCAATTCACTTGAGATCAAAACTTCTTGCTAAGAAATTTAAGGTAACACAATTAAATTCAAGATAGCAATTAGACTGTACTTTTAGTGGTGTGAGGCCCAGTTTCTCACTAACCTCTCATGCTGGGATTTTACACTTCCATTGCTCGGCAGTGCTGACCCTCACCTGCAGCCACTGCCCATCCTTCAGGCAGGCACTGAGTGCAGCTTGCTTCCCTTCAAGCATTAACAGCAAGCAGCTGAAGCAGGCTGATGCCAGTTCTGCTGTTCTGATTGCTGAGCAAAAAGGACAGGAAATCATTATAGTCAAAACATTTCTAACAAAGGTCACTTTAATACGGAATTACATCAATCACCTTGGAAAAAAAGAAGTACATTTCAATTGATGTCATTCGTTCATGGGGCTAATATCAGCTTTAGTTTTAAAAATTTGGCTGGTTCTGGAGAAAAATCATTAAAAATTAACTGTGTCTTTCAAGAGAGATTTAAGTCTTGTGTGAAAAGATAAAATTGCATGAGTTGTTTCATGTGATAATCTGAATGGCTGTTTCAAAACTCTTTTTCTGAAGACATTACTGTGAAAGCAGCTTTAATGCAAAAGAATCACGTAGAGAAGATGACTCTGGATAAAGCATTTCTCAGGATTTACCCTGGTCTGGTTACATGCACCACAGAATCCAGGCCTTCAGCTCACAAACGTAGCATTATACAAGTGAAATAAGCCAGAATTACTACACCTATAACTCACAATACATGCACACATTCAGAACTATTAGACACACTAGATGAGGTATCTGACTTTGTATAAAAGTTTTGCAGTTGATTTTGACATGGGCACGTTGCAAGAATATCTTTTAGAACTGCAGATAAAGCTTTATACACCTAAAACTTTTTATTGGAGAATGCTAAATGAATTTGCAGGCGTAAATGAGATCCAGGCTTTCAGACATTAATACTCACACAACTGCTAAATCCAACAATTACATTTGCAGTGACTTCTGTGGCAAGGGATTATGCCCATACATCTTAATTCAGACCATAAACTACTTTTAAATATATCAGAGTACATAAGCATGTGCTTAGAAGTCTGCTTTTCAAAGGAAATGTAGGACTTAACCACGTGTCAAGTTATTTGCTGAAAAATGGGTGGATAGTTTGGAGACACTGATTTTGTCTATGGTGGTATTGTGGAATTAAATGCACACAAATTCCTATCCAATGTTATATGTTTAATCTTCACATTTATAAATAATTAACAGACATACAAAAACACGGACAAACAATATAAATATATATAATTTTACAACACAGAGTAACATGCAATCTCTGCAGTTTTATCCTACATTAAAAATTATCTAGTATCTTCAGCATGTCTTCTAGTGGTATTAGTCCACTTCACAACTTTAATTCCAGTGAAGGTTTTTCCAAGGCTAAGGACTACCCTTGTAAATTCAGACATAAGTAACAATTTTTCAAAACCATTCCCCAAATATTTTAATTTAGCTTTGTCCACAACACAGCTGTGTACAAATTTGTAAATAGTATATTCAAGCTTTTTCATTCCAAATCACACTATTTTGAAAAGGCTGGTAAAAAATTGAATGTAGCTTGATTGTTATGCTGCTTAGGAGGGATTACAAATGAAGGATCAGTGAGGGAGCAGAGAAAAACTCCAGTGAGAAATAGGATGAAAACAAAGTTGAGAGTTTGAAGAATGAACAACTGAGTGTGAAAAAGAGAAGCACAGAGGGAGAACAAAAAAATTCTAATACACTGGAATTTAAAGGACAAGAAGCTTACACAGGCCACTGAGCTGTGCCTTTGTCACTTCTCAAGGGTAGTAAACTCCCTCAGTGGTAACCTGGCAGAGCTTGCTTCAGCACAAGGTTCACTCAAGAAGTTTCCTACATCAAAATAATGGCTCCCAAACTGTAACCAATATCTAAAATACAATTCTGCAGGCCCTGCAGAGTCCCCAGCCCATCCTTGCGTGTCCTCTTGTCAGTGTACCCAATCCGCTATGCCCAAAAACCCCAGAAATTTCAGTCCCTTTTAAAAGCAACGAGTCCTTTCTAAGCTGCAGCCCTCCCCAGAAGAGGCACCTGAGATGCTGAGCTTGCTGCTGGCGAGGCCATGGACTCCCAGGGTGGTTCCTGCCCTGCTGCGCTAGAGCCACTCTCCTGGCAGACATGGAGCCATCCCGAAGAGACACAGACTCTGCTGATCCCTGGCCCTGCAGACGTCATGGCCACAGAGCTGCAGTGGTGGGGTCTGAAGTTTTCTCTTTCCAGTTTTTCAAGCCATGGTTTCTAAAGGTTACAATGGTAATTAGTCCTAAACACTTTATGTGCCATAGAGAAATGCAGCAGAATATGTCCAGCAGGCAACGTTTTTTAAGTCTCTGCCAACGCTTTGATCACAGAATGAATTGTCTGGGATACTGTGAACTCTTTACTTATTAAAATGAAACTGTGTTGTATCAATGAAATATATTTTATTGTGTTCTGTCAATGAGACATATGCTATTATATTATCAAGGTACCAATTCAGACTATAAAATCAGCTTCCATTTCTCTTAATGAGAGACTGTGCCAAAAGTAAATTACATGAGTTTTCATCACTTTACTCTTAATAAAAATAGGACATTTTGGCTCCTTTTGTTAAAGAGAAAGCTAATATAGTATTTATGAAGTCTGTGCAGTGAGCAGTTAAGGACTAATACTGAATATCCAAAATGCTACAGGATCTTCAGTCAAAACGGAGCATGACAATATGAAACACAAAGCATTCTGTCAAGAAAAAAAAAGTAATAGGAAAAAGAGGAGTGGTTCTTATAGGAAGAATGAAAGGGCATCGATGGTGAAAGAGAACATTTCCAGAAATGAAAATGTGGCGCATTTTTTTTTAAAAAAGAAGATGCCTTCTAGACTTTAGTTGTGTTTTCAGCAGATAAAAGAAACAAACTTGTAAGTCTCCAAAGAGACAGTCAATGTAGACACTGAAAAATCACCACAGTATTTGAAAAGAAATGGGATCTTATTTTTTAACCATAAAACTATGAACTGCCTCTTTTATTATTTAAGGGGTCTTGCTTTTCTGTTCTATTGAGAAGACTTCAAGGTCAAAATGCCTGTATACTTAATGCCACTTTAGATGCCAATGAAAGGAGATTACAAGAAAAATGAGAACCCTGGGGCTTGCCAGGCCTTTCTGGGATAAATGCACCTGGTAAAGCCAAGGTTATATAAATGAAGAGAATCCATCATCTGATGTTGTTGGGGGGGGGTACTTACATTCAAAGAAAAAGAAAGAAAATAATAATACAAACCACTGAAATGTTCAAAGATTGTCTGCATGAAAAGGACAATTTAACATTGTAATATGTGCAATAATTAGTCACAAATTCTTCTTTCAAGTGAGGACTGAAGCAATTGTTAGGGGAACACAGATAGTCATTGTTTGGTAGACAACTCCAAATGAAGCTAAACCCTTTTCAAATTGTCATAGTCTGTTCCCTGGAAACTTAAGGACCTGCTGAAGGTAAACCAAAATTGCAGGGAACTTGGTTGAAATCCAAGAATGTAGGAGAAACTTGCCCACATCTGAAAACCATAAATTTTAACTCTATTAATGTCAGAAAAATGTACTAAATTGTACAACCCAAGGAAGTGTTTCGAGGGCAATATTTCAAATGTTTACCATCAAGGGAGACATGGACATGGAAAGAAGTTTCCATGCCATGGAGTTTCAGCATTCTGTAACAGTTGTGATCAGAAGCCTTGCCCAGAAAGAGTCAGTAAGGGCTGTTCTCTTGCTTTACAGCAGAATAGCCAAATAGATTTTCAAGGTCTCCACAAGGTACATTTTCCTCAAGGATAGAGGGATTTAATTTTTTTTTTCCTTTTCCTCTGTCTCAGTCTCATCATATTGTTGGAGATGTGGCTTCATGTCTTACAGGTAGGGTATTGTCCTATCTTATTACAATCAGAAGCTCAACCTGGTGCACAGCCGATTTACTCTCCTAGGTGCAAATGCTGCATTAAACTCAGCAACTACAGCTCAGTAGAGAGTGCAGATGTTAAGCCATTTAATTGCCTTTTCCCTATACCTTGACGGAAGTAAATGAAGGTTTCCTGGGAAGTTCAAGGTCTAGAGGGCATTTTTTTTCATGCATTTACTATCCTCAGCATTCAGATTTGGAGCAACATCCCTCTTTGGTACACAGATCTAAATGATGCAGACAACAAGTATATCAAAGAGGGAATTACTGCTCTTGAATTTACATCTAATTTCACTGTTAATTGAAAAGACCATGCCTTTGCTTAGAGATACACACTGCTTTAATGGAGGCCATACATTTAGCAAGGCAAAGAAGGAACTGAGGCTGGTGTCAGAAAACAGTTTGTACACAGATTCCAGGCATAAAAGCTGTCAGGAGTGGTAGAAAAGAAAGGAAGAGCTTTTTCTCCATTTGCAAGGGAGTTTAAGTGAGAAAACAGTCTGAGACCAAAGAGAAAGAGGGGAGAGAGAGAAGCTGGGCAGGAGGTTAAGTGAGCAGAGTTTGACTACTGGTCCAGAGGGAGAAATGGCTTCAGAGTTAAAAAACTTTCTCTGTCAGGAGAGAACTCCACGCATTAGTGGAAGACAAGGGCTTTGCAAGAACATCCACCAAAAAAAAAAGAAAAAATGCCAATTTCTTACATGCTACTGTGGCATCCACCTTCCACTATGGAACATGCAGCTCTCTTCTCCACGAAACCTCCCTTGAAATCTTTTGACCTTCGTGCATTTTCCATGGAAGAAAAAGTGCAGACAGAGTAGTTCCTGCCAAAATATTATCCTCTGGTGTTTGCTGTCTTAACCATACAGCATCAGAAAAGCAAAATCAGCAGCTGCAGGTGTTAAAAGACATATTTTAGGAACAGAATGCTACATTCAGGAAAAGTAATGCCCTTCACTTCCAAAAAGGCACCTCATTATTAGGCAGGGACTCTCACACAGTACTGCAAACACTTACTTTGGCTCCAGTCTCATTCCTCTCCTGTGTACTTTGTAGATTGCCCTGTTCTTTACAAATCTCAGACTGAGCACTTCACCACCAACAAGAGCTAGAGAGGAGCTCCACAGCGCCAAGGGGACCTAATATTTGTCCTTACTTCCTGAAGCAGCATAAGGCCTATAACCAACTTACTTTGCACATAAACTCTGCAAGATTGCCAGCTACGTTCTTATTTCTAGAAATTTAAGGTGCGCCTTCTTATGTAAGGACTAGAGGACCAAGCTGGTATTTTGACACCAACGTGCTCCAGAAACATGGACCTCCAAAGTCATAGAAGTAGACAGAGAATTCGATTTCAGGGACATGCCGAGATTGAGCCCACCAAAGTCCATGAAAAGACTTTTTTTTTTTTTTACCACTGTATTTTGGATCAAATTTTCAATCAAGTTTGCTGATTTGGCCCTGGGGATGCCTGATGTGACTCATTATATACAGGCAGATGTAGAACCTGTCCGTTGTACAAGTTTCTGGGATAAGGAGGAAGGTATTAACAGCTGAAAGCTGCATTCTTACTATCAGCTCTGGGGATGTTAAAACTGCAGAGCCAATGGCTCCATCCTGCCTATGGTTTGCCTCTGGCTTTACCTTGATTTGTATCAATATTTGTGAAGCATTATTAATGTCACAACAGGCAGACCTGTCAACTAGAATAACACTCTTGGAAAATTTGCTCCCGCCTACTTTCCCTTTCAAGTTCATCAGATCTGGCATTTGTGTCTGGCATTACCCAACCATAGATAAGAAACAGGAGAAAAACACCTTGTCATTAACTACAGAGGCAAGCAGAAATAGCAAAGCACGAGGAAGTTGGGTAAAACCAACAATTCTTTATACAAGCCCACTGTACTCCTCTGCTAACTCCAATCACAGCTGAAAGCAGATTGCAGTGCTTTTGTATTACATTGGGAAGGCAAGATAAGTAGCAGAGTATGGTCTGTATCCCAGCATTATTCCCCTGCAAAATCAATACTCCCATATATGGTTTTTGGCATTATCCAGGGGAGATGCAGGGAGTCCCGCAGGGGAAGCTTGGCACATGCAGTAACGTTTGCAAGGTCAAGACCCTGTTCTTTTAACATATTCCACCAAGGTTAATGTGCTATTGTACAAGACCCAGGACAAGGCCTATGAATCACTGGAGTCCTTCTCAAACCCCAGCTGCACAGAAAAGCACATTTAAGGCACAAACCAGTTATAGTGATATATATATCTTCTAGAATAAAAAATATAAATATTCTTTTTTTGTGGGGAGGTATTGTGAAAGGCTAAAACCCATACACGTACCTCCAAGTAACCCATAAGTACTACATTTGCAAAAAAACCCAGAAGATCTGCATTTACATGGATAATTAGTGATAAAATATGTGGGATATTCTTAGAGACAAAGCCACTTGCTGGAATATTGAGTTCGTGGCCACCTTGAGCTGGGATAAGCCTGTTTTCCTGGGGGTGTTTCATCATGGCAGAGATGGTATTTTCTATTCTTAGTAGTTGCCTCCCTTTAAGAACCATAAAATCATGTTTATCAATTGATTTTAACTGCATTGCAATTAGATATTGATTTATTGGCACTCAGGGGTAGTTATAAACCTGATATGTCCTTCCATGCAACTAAATTGAAGCAGGAAAACTGTGGTCTAGAAGTAATCCAGATTCCACAATATCGAGACCTATGCCCTACCTCTTCATGTTTAGATCTATAACAACAAGATAGAGGTTGTAGATTTTTTTTTTAATAATTATTATTTTGATAGAGAGAGTCCTTGGATACAGGATCGCCAAAGTGAAAAAAAAATTAGATAGGGAAAGCAAATGAGTCATAAGGGCATGATTTCATTTGGTACAGGTCATGCAAGATTAGTACCCTGGGTTGCCCAAAGCTAAAATTTAACTATCATAACTGTGAGCATCAGGTTTGAAAGGGATGAATGTGTGAGAAAGAGCAGGAGGGGTTTCTTTCATTTTCTCTGCTTTTGGGAAGAGGGATGTGTGAGGAGAATACAAATCCACTGATTCATACCTATCTATTAGTCATACCTCTGTTGTGCTGGTTGCTTATTCTGTAGACATTCTCTGTTGTATAAATAAGGTGCACTGCCTCAGGGCTTAATATAGTACGTCTTTATACCTTTGTTTTTCTAGGTTTTTTTCTAACCCCTGATCATTCTGCACTTACTTTCACATACTTCGTAATTCAGCTAAAGACTTTAGTAACACAAAAAGTTTGCACCTTTTACTAGTACTTTCCAAAGAATTGTTGGATGTGGATGGCCATGCACTACCTAAAGAAAAAGATCTGTGTCTTCATCATGTTTTAGAGCAAAAATATTTTCAATGAATGTAACGTTTGAAGAAATACAGAGATGTCTTTTAAAAATAATCTATTGTATGGACAGATGTTTATTTCCAAAACTACTACACTTCTCAATGTACATATTCCAAATTTATTTTCTTTAGGAAAAAAGAAATTAAAAAAAAAAAGAAAGAAAAAACTAGTATTGCACGTTGACCAGCATGAAGCAGAATGTTTTCAAACAACAGATTTTAACAATTTTTTCCCCTTTGAACAATCAGTTTAAGGAAAAGTATTGGCTTGGCTGCAGTTTTTGATGTAAAAACACTATTTTGAATTAGGCTAAAAGATATGCCATGAGAGCTTCAAAGAAAATATAGGGCGGAGGCATACAGGAAAAAATTAAAAACTTCCTCGCAGAGACTTCTAATCTCTCTACATATATTATTTAAGGCTTTGCAAAAGACTAGTCTGCAGTGCTGAATAATTATTCTGGATGTACTAGTTCAAATATTCCCTCTTCTGTTTGCCTGTGTTTTCTATTTTGATTTGCTAGCAACTCTTTTTGAGTAATAAAAGGAAAATTCTATGCACTTTTTTAACCTAAAATGCAGAAGTTACCATAACATTGGTATTTTTACCTATCTGTTCATATCATATGAATGCAGAAGAAATCCGACAATTTACATAGCCAAACTCACAGTTAAAAACTCATTAGTGATACGTGATTTGACAAGGAAGAGGTTTCACAGTAAGATGTGATTGCACATGCATTGACTTTCACATTTCAAGTCAAGAGGACAATAACCTCACCTGATGTGGTTTTGAACTTATCAGTTGTGACTGGTGCAGAAATGCAATGCTGGTGACTTCACCTCCAGCCGACACTGAGCTTTCCTGATTCCAGTACACTCGAGTCTTTTAACCTTGACAAGAAAATAGGGAAACAAGAGAGTTAAAATAATAATTTGCTTCTGGAAATTATGGCTCTTTTTTTCCTAGTAAAAACATGGGGCACAGGCATTGCTTTTTTTTTTTTTTCAAATTCTAATGAAACCTGAAAATACCTCTTGCATAAATACGGCCAACCAACATTTCTCCAAAGCAAAAGACCCAAAATTCAGAAGCTGTTATTCAAGGGAAATTTGCTCTAGCTTCATTTGGATATTTGTCCAAGTACAAGTCAACAGTCATTATTTAGGATTTAGCTCAGTAAACATTCACCTGATGACCAGGCAGGCCAGGTTTATGGAGCACAACAATAACATGCTGATAAATACTATCATCATGTTCTTTGTTCTACCTAGTTAAAAGGAAAAATGAATATGGTACTAATCTGAAAGCGAGTTCCCTGGCTGGGAGACACACGTAAATCCTCCTCTCTCCTATGAATACTGCCCAGCTACAGCCTGCTGGATCTGGGTGCAAGAGTAACCATCTAAACATCTGTGGTATCAACACAGACTCTCTCAGTTACTAAGATAAAGTAGATCTGAAACCTACGAAGTCTCCAACATCATCCCTTAGACAGGGAAACATCACAGGTTTGGCCAGACCATGACAGCACCAGCAGCATGCTACTCATTGGGTGCTTTTGCAGAGTGGAACCCAAAATCTTAAAGAAAGCATCCTCTCTCTTCATCTGGTAACTTTTTCATTTGACCCTTTGTCAGGCACCAAGCTGATGTTTCCAGATTCTCTTTATGAAACAAAGGACATATCTCTATTGTGTTTGTCTGGCTTCTTTGGTGTGTATAGTGATTGCTACAGAAATTGCCTATGCATTAATTCACCATGGTTCAGCCTAGTTATGTCCATTGCATGCAGACCTAGTAATCTACTACTGCAGTTCCCATTCTAGAGGGAGAAGAGTAAATGGCATTTTTTGTTTAGTTTTTCTGGATTTATTTATATATTTTTTCCAAACAAATTTTTGTCCCTCATGGCAAGAGCATCTGATCTCTAGGTCTATCTCAAGGAACATTCTTTGATATATTGTCTTGGCTAGAGGCATTCAACTCTCTGCCTGTTTTGCATCCCTATTTAAAAATAAAAGGTTTGCCTATTCTTTTAATTCTCCTAACATTAATTCAAGTCTGTGTCAAACATGAATCATTGACAGATTAAAGCAAATGTGTCACAGCGAGATTACCGTGAGCACAGAACCGAGCCCAGCGTGCGCCGCTTCCCTTTGCTGCGGGCTCAGATGAAACTACAGGATTAGAGAGATAGGCCTGGCTTGATACAAGATACACAGCACCTTCTATTTATCCAATGCAAACTAATGGGGAAAAATAGGAAGTAATATTTAATGTTTTCTATTATTCATTTAAATTCTGTCTTCACTGGGGTTGGAGAAACTTCACTTGATTGGAGGGTACAGGGTAGAACGGCCCAAGGAAGTTTCCTCTAATATTGAAATGGAACTGAAAGACACCAAACCATTCTGGCCTGCAGTATCACCCAGGAAATATTTTAGCCTAATGAAAGTGAGTAGTGATGTCTGAAATTAATCTGAGTGAATATAGGAATAAAATTTCAGTGAAATAAAATTATGAGTAGTGTTAAGTAATATTTGACCAGACATTAAATAAGGAAATTTTACATCTGAGTCCTTCAGCAGAAAAGTTATGAAAAAAATTTTGAACCCCAAAAAGAGAACAATGATGAAATACACTCCCATAATTTTTGTTCAATAAATACCAAAGTTTCATATTTAGTCTTTTCAAAATTTATGCATTCTTGCTTGTGCAGGTTTTGATGTGGGATTTTTTGTTTTGTTTTGGAAGGGGTTTTTTTATTACTTCTCGGTAAGATTATTGAAATCAGCAGAAAGAGACCCAACGATAACAACGAGTTCGGAATTAATTCAATCTGCTGGCATTTCAAAGTAATCAAACTAACCAGGAAAGCTCTGAAACTCTAACACACCAGAACAGCCTCATCTCCTTCTATGTCCCTTTAAGCATCTATACTTAGACTGTTTTCTTCTGACAAAATCACCTGCATTCAAAGGAATTATTAATACAGCTAGATTAAGAAACTTCGTAGAGCAGCAGTAATCTTCATTATCAGTTGATCTATTTCATGCTTCCAGCAACATGTCAGGTGCTTTTGACACTAACTGTAAACTACTAGTCCAGGGATAACAGCTATTGACACTGAAGCTGTGAGTCAGGATGAAAGGGTCACACATTTGCAGCTGCAATTCACTCTGTGGTAGCTTCTTTCCACAGAGAAAATATTATTGGATATGTTTAACCTTCCCCTATTCCTAACGCAAAGAAAATAAATCAGAGAGATATTATAATTCAATTTGGTTCTAATCCACATACAATGAGGAGAAAAAAAATTCATTATAATTACAGCCTGTACAAGTTAGGTTTTTTTGCACTGAATTTGCAGGGTATAAAACAATAAAAAACAATTCCTATCATCATCAAACCACACAGTGATAAGAAATGTACCACTAGACAAAGACATTAGATCTGTGACTCTGAACTCTGTCATTTATATGATTAAGTTTCCTTGCAGTTTCATATGTTAGCAAAATACCCACCTTTGAAAGTAAGCTTAGCAGAGCACAAAAGTACCCTGAGACAGATGAAAATTTGCATGTGGCAAAACATTCAATGGAAAGGAGACACTGAGTAACTCCATACTGTGATTTGGCAGGTTGGTGGGAGGAATTTAAAAATATCCCCAGCCTATCTACAGAAAACAAGAGAAAAGTATGATTTTAAGAATTCATGCAATACCTTCCCATTTTGGATCAAATTCTCCCTCAGTATACTAACTGCTCGGATTCTGTACCACCTACATTGCCTACAAGACAGGCTTCAGGCAGTTTTCGGTTATGATGTGATGCTGTTCCATCCTGCAGAGGAGTAGCTAATGAAAAATGACCAGTAAATTTCCAGTCCTTGTGCTTCACTTCTGTCCTTCAAAGGTTTTCTTAATTGACTCCAGTACAGAACAAGATGGTGTTCAGAAGGAATGGCACAAGAAACTGTGACTGCTCATTAACTGGTTGGGTCATTAAGGAGGATTCCCTATGCTGCCAAAAGAGAAACCCACATAGACTAATCTGATTTTATCTGCTGATTATAGGAAAGAAGAAATTCAATTCAACGACTACTTTTGAAAAATTACTTTCTTTCAAAAACTTATGTCCCCCTGTTTTATTTGTACTAAGGAATGGAGAACGCTTCTAAATTTAAGTTTATTAGAAAACCTATGAAGAAGGCAGTTATTTTTTTACAGCTTTCTAATGTGTATTGGATGATTGTATATTGTAGTACTGATACCATTTAAGACCAAGGGGATTGAAAAAACTACTAAGAACATCAAAAGATAAAACAGTTGTTGGCTAGAAATAAAGGCCTTTTCCCTCATGCCCTCAGAGACTATTCTAGTTTTGTGGGGAGTTTTCTTTCCATTTTCTCACATGTTTATAATTTCTTACTTCTCTAAACATATATACATTTTTAAAGATGTTAAGTTTCAGTATGAGACTTTTCAAAATACAGAGGTTTTGTAGAAAGTATCAGGCCGGGAGCAAAGGTCCTATTTTTTTCTGATCAAAATCAGTGTCAGACTTCTCACTAGCTTCACAAATGATCAAGCTCCATTTTCTTACTTGTTTGTCATCTGAGCAGTAGACTGATCCAAGCAGAAATGGTGTTAGTACCATATGGTTCCCTGGATAATACAGCACATTCACTTTAAAGTTTGTTATCATCAGCAACAGGTTTAGACCCAAATTCTTCAACAAAGATGCACAGGCTGTCCTCCTCCTACTATTGTGTCCATTTTCTCATTTATTATTCCACTAGGTTCCTGTAAAACAACTTTTTGCAAGACTTATTTCTCTAAACCAAAATCTGAAGCCATTAAACCGAAGTCTTTAGGACTTGGGATTTGAAATTTGTGAGAACGAGTTCTGTTGAGAAAAGAATGTGGTGAGTTACACTTATAGAAGTGGGAAAAAAATATATCAAGTCACATTTATGCTCAACCAAAATAGACATATTTTGGTTTCTAAATGCCAAATACTGATAGTATTCACTACTGTACTTATTTTATCACCCATTCCAGCCCATATGAATACAGAATTCAGTACTCCAAGTCACATAAAATGCAAACAAAGTACATGCAAAGGGAAATGAGAGCATTACCATATTCAGTAGTGCTTCTTCCACGATGATTGATTAAATAAAATTTTCCTTGAAAATTTTGATTTTTTTATTTTACATAATATGCTCTGAACTACTCTCTTGTTCCAACACTGATGTATCTAGAAACTTTTAGGGAGTGAAACCAACATGCTACATAAATCGAACAGCAATATTTGCTAACTTTATTTGTCTTAATAGCATTTCTCTTTTCTAACTTTGGGAAAAGGCTGGACCTTCATGAGGCAATTACCTTGAGAGAGAACATGTTTCCATAAGGCAGCAAAGAAAGGAAAGACATTCTTTGGATATCATCAATTGATCAAATCAGTAACGTGGTGACCCAGATAGGGCTCTATATAAATGTGTCATCTATATTAAGTCTGTCACCTAGTTGGACCAGGGCTGTATTGCCCAGACTGAATACTGTCAAAAACTCAAAACAGCCAAGAAATTCTGTATTAATCTGGTCTTATTTTAGACTACTGTGGAAAAAGTAATTCACACAGGAATATTCTTCTAGCCAAATCTCTGCTGCTTGAAAACATGGAAGACACGGAAGGTCAAAGAAGGGAGACAAAATGTGCATATTGCACAATTCCCTTCTTGCTTAGTCTTAGAAAAGATGAAATATTGAATACTGCCTTTAAATAGACATGAAATATTGCAGGAAACAATAAATACAGAAGCATTATCATATGGTCCAATAATATTTATCATAATTTTTACTATTCAACTAGATTATTTAAAGTTTGAATGTGTCCGAACACAGCCTTCACCCCAGGTGCACAGAGGAGCCCTGGCTCTGTGCCAACTCACAAGCACGAGGCCTTATTCCTGGATGATTTCTTCATCTACCACAAGAAATTATGGCTGACCTGGGGTTGGCTGGGGCTGTGTGGCATAAGCAGGGGACTGGTTAGCAAAGAGTAACCAGACCCTCCTGCTGAGGAAGAGCACTGCAAGCTTCCCTGACAGAAACCCAACACCAACAAGGATAATTTCTTTGGCAGTAAAAAGTTTTGAAGGAAAGTAGAGGATAACAAATTCATAGGAATTAATAATTTAAAACCTAGGATGCTGTGAGTTCTCTTCTTCAGCTGCTGAATGTTATAGCTTTCTGTGTACTCAGAGCAAATCTTTTTAAATTCAGATTACATATTTCCACTAGGGTCCAGATTCTGAAGTGCTTATTCAGAAATTGGTTTAGGTAAAAGTCCTACTGAAGCTGCTGGGGATTTGATTTCAATTGAAACTGCATAAATACTGAGCACAGACTTCTGGATTTCACCCTCTAGAGTATTAGACTGTGTAAACTAGAAAGAATGATAGGAAGGTCTAGTAAGGAACAGCAGGCTCTTTTAAGTAATTAATATTTTTCTTATGAAAACACTAATCATTGTGATGCCTGTGACAATTATTTTCAGGGAAAAATAGAAGAGAATACCTATTTAATTTCTAAGTACTTTGAAATTGAAATCTTAACTCATAAGACTGTCTTGCTGTTGTATCAATGACTGCCCATTATACAGTCTCATCTTGTTACATATGTGGATAAGCCAATTTAGTATTCCCACACCTCTGTAATTAACATATAAGCACTGATTGCCTAGATTGCTAAAACTTTCAGTTTCAGATAAATATGCAAACAACTTCACTAATGATGAAACAATGCACAAAACTCACTTTGTTTCCCTTAAAAATAACCTCAAAAAATAACCTGTGGCTGAGACAGGATCTGAACCCAAAAATTGCTGATCCCCACAATAACAGACAGATCTAAACCAAAATTCCTTATGTTGCTTACAGACTGACTTATAGGACTAGTTGGCATATGCAGACGGTGATCTGTTAGGTACTAGCTCAGCAGAAAAAAATCTACAAGTTTTGACTCTTGAATCCCATGTACCCTTTTGTGGTACAGCAGATGAAATCAAAATGCCCTTAACTTCCCCTCAGTGTGCAATCAGCAGAAGAGGAGCCTTCACACATCCACAGGCAGCTGCGGATGGGGACATATTTCCTCAGCCATCCTCTCCCCTGGTCACTGGAACAGATTTAGTTTCTCTTCCCAGCTTTGCCAGAGATTCCTGCGACTCTCTGGGCAAATTGCAGAGGTCTCACTCCTGCCTGCTGGCAGAACAGAACGTTTCCGTGTTTCTCCAGATGCTGCCTTATCCATAAAGCACAATAATACTAGGTACCACAGACCAGGGTCATGAGGCTTCACCTACTTGATCTTTGTAAAATCTCTTCAAGTTTTCATTCATCCCTTCAAGGGGCGCTATAGAAATACATATTATGGAGCCACAGGTGAGCATGAATTAATATTTCTAATAAGGTCTTTCAAAAAATACTGATATGATCTCCAGGTACTCTGACATATTCCATGCTAACTGTACAAGTGTTAGAAAAATGGCCAAGTTAGACAGAAGTTATTCACATGGACAGCAGATGCTGTCTTTAGTAGGGTTATTACTATGAGCTATTTACCCAGGCTATAAAATATGAATTTAACTCTATGTATTAGTACCCAGTAAGTTACATTATTTACATTAAAAGTAAAGTATAATACAAAGTATTGTATTTACATAAAGCAGTAGGCAGGAGGATGATTGTTCTAGATATATAAAGGGTATGAAACTCAGGGACATATGGTGGTTGCCCCATGATTCAGTAAAACATAGCAAAGCCAACACTTTCTAGAACAAGACCTTGAAGATGAAAATTTCTCCTTAATAATCAAAACTCCCACCAATAAGTTTTTCTCCATGCAATTTTTTTTATAAATTACCATCTTGTCTCTCTTTCTAGAAATTTTTAAATGTCTCTGCAGTGAAAATTAAAGTTAAAAGAGAAGCTTGTTTCCATTGATTTCCACAAAAGAATGCTGACATTCTTTTCAAACTAACTTGAATTTAGTATTTGTTCATCAACCATAGAAATACTGTTGAAATTTATAAACTGGTTTTATATCAAACCAGTTCAAAGCTTTAAATTTAATCATGGAGTAATATGCTTTACGTCCATACTAGCCACAGAAAAATGTAGAAAAATTCAGATGCTCCTCTGATTGTAGTCTCAGGATTCCCAAAACTAGGTGTTTCCAACAAACAGTTGTAACCTCAAGTGAAATGATTTGCTGGGAGTCATGTGGTATCAAAGATAATTCCTTTCCTTTGCTTTTCTTCGATCTTCTGAAATTCCCTCTACAGAAAGCCTTCTCCCCAGAGCAGGACAGGGGAACAGCATGATTGGAAAGCTCAGTGGTTTTGCCTGGAACCTCAGCTCACTGATGGTCCATCTCACCATGCCCTCTACTGCATTATATGCAATCTATACATTCTCCATTCTGCTCTGTACCTACCCAACCCACAGCAGAGCACCAGCACTCCTCCCACCTCAGAGCGGATTTTTACTCTCATAGAAACCTGGTGCTGTTCCATACCTAGACATTTCTGGTGGAAGTTGTGTGTGAATCAAACAATTTTGAAATTATCAAAACATAAAGAAATGTCAGCACAAGGCCAGGGATGGAAATGTTCATAGGGCAGCAGTCACAGTGTCCTCCCTCTGCAGTGGCCCAACTTCTGCTGTCACTGATCAGCCTGAGTGCAGGGTGGGGGCCTAAAGAGCTTGGAGTGATTGTTCAAAGAGTGGTGAAACTTGTCAAACAGCGTTACATCCCCAGAAAAAAATAACTAAGCAGTCAGTGCAATCTTACAGGGCGAAAACCATAACTCCCAGATCTCAGACATCTTTTATCCCCAAGATCTGGGAATACAGACAAGCACAGATTTTGAATGGTATCCCATTACACAGTTAAATCTGGGATCAGACTTCAACAAGAGGATTGATTTGTATAAGTCTTTGAACTAAAGACTAAAGTCTTTTTTCCTCATACCCAAATATTATAACATTTTCAAAGGTTTTTTAGTAATATATAGCCTGACTTGCTAACATGCTACCACATATCATATTTTAAAGATTATGTCATAGGTATAACAAACGTAAAAGCATCTTGCTTACTTGCTTTCTGGAAAGGATGATCTTGAAGGAACCTTCCTGCTGTAAGTACAATAGCTGTTATCTTTTTCTGTATCTTTCATTGATCCATGGATACGAGTAAAAGAAAGCTATTTTAGAGAGACAATGTGACTAAATATATGTTTACTTTTCTTATTTTGTCAATAAATCAGGAATGTAATTCCAATAGATTGCATTAAGAAGAAATGCCTACTTTCCAGCTGGAACATAGTTTTACAGTTTAAATTGCTCAGCTCTGATATCTACATCCTTCTCAGACTTGTATATTAATTGACAGATACGCTTACCAGAACAATATTGAGCTTACCTATATGTGCATATTTGAGACCAAAACCACTATAATTAGCTTTTATTTAAGAATACTTTGTTAGGGAACAGAACTAAGAACCATTTTTCTCAGGTCTTCATTAAGGATTTATGTGGTGAAACAATAGTCAAAATCATTTCCATCCAACATGACTCTTTAAAACTTACTCAAAAATATTATATGCAAGTAACTACTTAGTAAAAAATTCTCCCCAGTGTTGAGATCACCTCAGCATAGAAAGAAGAGAACCATCACAAACACTCTCACAATTGCATCAGCTGTGATCTCACATGTGTGGTCTGTAAGGAGCTGGGTATAGGCTGGAGAGCACCAAAACATTTTCCTGTCCAATCATCCCTTCTCTGCTCCTCCCCAGCTCACTGTGCTCTAGGCTACCACAGAATTTAGTATTACTTTCGTGACAGAAGAGAAAAAACTAGATTGTTATCAAAATCAATAAATTAAGAAATACTAACAGATTTGATTATTGAGCTAAGTATTTTGAAGTATTAGCATTTTACAATATGTCAAAATATTGCTCACGTAATGTGGAACAAAGGCAGCAATCAACCATAACAAGCACTTGTTTGGATGTTCTTGTTTAGTTTTCAACACCACTCTAGTTCACATTATCTTGAAAGCATTGTAAATATTTGAAGGAAAGTTGGCATGCAAAAATACAGCACAAAGATTTCTGATTCTAAAGTAAATGGCAATTCCCTTAAATCATAAAGCGTTGAAGCATTTCAACTCCAACTCTTCTTGTTAAAGCAGTTAAAGTATTTTGATTTAGTTTTACAACAACTCCATTAGGCCTTTCTCTTAGCATTAAGCAGCAAAAGACTAACCACAAGCTGTCTAGATTTGAACTAAAGCTTCCCAAAATATGGACCCTGTCTCAAAACCAAACAGGAACCCATTTAATAAGAGATGTCTTTCAGGTTACTTAGCACTAGCCTTTCTCTACACATCATTCAATTATTCATGTCAGCATCTTTACTCATTTTAACTACATAAAAACTTAAGGACCTGACAGTTTGTGACAGGACTCCAGCTTGGCCTCAGGTTTCAATTAGACCTTCCTGGACTTCCTAACTTTACAGCAGATGACCAAAAAGTTTCTAAACTTAGAATAGAAAAATGTTTTTAAAAAATTTTTCCAAATGGAGAAAAGCCAAAGTGGCTGCACTGGACTGAACAGAGAAAGGCAAAGTGAGCAGGGCCCAGCAGCACAGAAGCAGAAGGGGTTTGTCTGCTGGAGTTTCGTGTCTCTGGGCTGGTCTCAGGCACTGTCCCTCACTCCAGCACACTGCCTGGACCCTCATGCATGTTCTCAGAAGCTGCAGCTCCCAGCTCCCTGCCGACAGCTCCCTGTGGATAACTGTGGGCAGAGCACTTCTCCTGCCCAAGGCCATCCCTCACCCACCCACATCTCCTGAAACTAAGGCAACAGCCAGGAGAAAAAAACACAACATGGTGTTCATTTGCCTGTTTTGGCATCCAGAAGAGTAGCAGCAGGTGCAGGGACTGCTCAGCTCCCCTTCCAGGTCCTGCCGATAGCCCGGGCTTTCACGCTTCTGGCTGCTGGATTTGGCAGTGCTCCAGGCTCAGCCTCGGGTGTCCCCCCAAGCTTGGACAAGAAGGTGGCAGACACCCCAGTGCCACCTTTCACTAATGCCACACGCGGGCTTTGTGTACCCAGGGCTGGGAGCGAGAGCCAGGCACCAGCAGCACCCAGGCCGTGGCTGCTCAGGAGAGCTGCAGCATCAGCAGAGCTGTGCACAGACCTCAGCCTGCCCAGAATGGGGAACCTTGAGAACAGGCACCCACAGAGAGCTTACAAAAACCAGTTTAACACAGCCATGGGCACTGGTGCTTTCATGGGGAACCTACAGGTCCCTCTCACCAAGCAGCTGCTACTGGAAACCCAAGGAAGAAGTTCAGGAGGCAAACCAGGGCACTTGAGCTGCAGCCAGGGTGATCCCCAGGGTTCTCTGGCACCAAGTTCTCTAAGCGAGGGAAGCACTCACATCCCTGTTCTAAAGCTGACCCTCCTCAACTGCACTAAAAGAGGCAACCCCAAAACTCACTGCAGAATCAAAGCGATAATAAAATCTTTCATAGCAATATAGTTTTTCCTATTACATCATTCAGTTTACAGCGTCCACACATGCTTTTAAGCAGCATAAAGCAGGTAAAAAACTTAATCTTTTTATCCTTCAAATAAAGCTAGTTGTTGCCATCTAACTGCAATAATTAATTTTAAATTATTATTTGTATCACATACCTATAGTTTAACAATGCTGAGGATTTCATACCAGACCAAAATAGACAGGTGGAAGAGGGGTTTTTTGTACTGTATATGTTCAAGCATTAATAGTATCATTTGCATACTAAATAAATGAAATTTTGATTTTGAAGAGGCCATTAAGGATTAATTTAATGATTTGGACAGAGTTTAGGCTGCTTTGCAGTGGGAGTGAAGGTTAAAAGGTACATCTTGATAAATATTTAAAATCTTCAAACTTTTTGGTGCAGAGCCAACTGATTTGAAGTCCACTGCTCTGTTACCTATATAGCAAAATTTTAACTTGCTTGAAATTTATACTTCTGATCTATAAATCCTGAGGTGTTGTACATAACTGACTTTTTACGTAGTGATTTATAACAACATTTTAAACCTTCACTTGATGCTTTTTCAACACCCTTATCTAATCCCCCAAGACTTCATGTTCCCATGGAGAAGAGGGACAAGACTTCTCTTTCCAGTAGTATCTCTTCCCTTTCAGTTCAGCATACAGCTGCAATAAGCAAATGGAGCTATTGAACAGCTCATTCCAGCAGCTCACAGAAAAAAAAATAAAATAGCACAACTTCTTATTGGTAAATAAACATTTTTGGAGTGCTGTATACATTGATTAGTTGACATCTGGTATTCCCCTCACACACTGTCAAAACACAGAGCCAGTCCATATGCATGAAAGGTTTGGCAGCAAAGCACATTTTGTACAGCATTAGCTTTCTTTTTCTGTCAGATGAATTCTCCTTTCACTATAAATGATACATTACAAGAAATCTGTCCAAAATACAACTAAACGGAGTCACCTTTGTAAATATCTCTGTAGGACATCATTAGTTTATAAGGAGTGTAAAAGTTATACACACAAGTAAGTACAAGCAAAAATATGCAATGATCTCATAAAAGGAATAGCAAGAATATCTGGTCTTTCAGGAAAAACACTGGAAGGACAACAGCCCAAAAAAAAAAAAGCTGCCTCCTACAGCTGATTTGCACCACAGACAGACATTGCCTGGTAATGCCTGGTATTGATGTTCATGTACTCCAGGTGATAGATCTGCTGGCTGCTCAATAATTCTTAGCTGTTTTCAGGTGGTACCTTTCTTGACCCTTAATATCTTAGACACAGTTTTTCAGACTCCGAGGCTTTCATGACTTTTTATTTAGAGGGTGGATTTTTTTTTGTGAGCTAAGAATTCTACAATTTAGTCTTCTATTTTTTAATCTATGTGCAGAAGCTCAAGATAATTCTCTTTGACAATGTATAGCTCTGTACTCGGGAGTTTCAGTGGGTTCAGTTCAATGGGTGAACACTGCAGGGCACCCTGCTGAGTAGGGCACAGATGAGCTATTTGTAGGGGAAAGTGCCTCTTGCAGCGATAACATCAGAAACACATAAACAGAGTCTGTCCCTTAGAAAATACTACCCTATGTGATTTAAAACTTGTGAAGATAGCCCCAACAGGAGTTTCAAAACTAGAAAATTTTTCACAGTTCAAAGGTAAGACTCTGCTGTTTTTCAGATGCTTTAGAAAATCCATCTGGGTGTATACCTACCTCTTCTAAAAGTAGTTCTCTGGTCTTTCCACCCCCAAAGTAGCATAAAAATATACTGTCACATGAAACCAAAGTATGAGTACATGAGATTGTATATATTATGCTGATGAATATTCTATATTAAGTATTATAAGCTTAATACATAATAGTAACAACATAATTACAGAGTGATCTAAAACATTAATGAATATCAACAGAGCATCTGCATTTTTTTATTGAATTCTATGGCACAGTGGAGTCCATGTAAATTCCCAAATGCTGATTTCCATCAATTTCTGCTCTCAGCAGCAAAGACAGAGGTGATAGACCATCCCTCTATGGCTGGAACACACTGGGAGCCACGTCTTTGGCATGCTCTTAACTGGAACAATCGTGATGCTTTTGAATTATCTTTAAAATCTGTCAGGAATTAAGATCATTGAACTTCAATATTTTTATTCTTACTATAACTTCAGTTTTACTTCTGGTAATATATTCTGAGAGGACTTTCACAAAAAACAAGGTTTTGATTATAGAGTTTATAATATCAAGGAAATTCAGGACATAATTACAGTCATTAATTATCAGTAATTAATTTTAAATAGTTTCTTGTTCTTTATTAAAGAGGTACTGTTGTTGTACTGTATGTTTCCTTCTTCTAATGCAATTGATTTTGACTCGGTCTTGTCATTAAAATGCATATTTCTAGAATTATTACCCAAAAAGGAAGACTCTTTCTTTAAAAAGAAAAAATGCAAACAACCATTCTGATTGCCAGAATTTGAATGAGCTACAATATGCTGTATGTTATAACTTGATGAAGTCCATGAGCCAGGAACTGCAACAAATAGAAACACAAGCTGAGTCATGAGAGAGGGCTGAAGTAAGTGGTTTAAGAATCCTTTACTTTCAAAAAAAATTAAGCCTACTTCTAATTTCCTGACTAAAGCCATTGTGATTTGTAGATGGATGGCAGAGCTGGCTTGTAAAGCCAGGGTGATTTGTAGATAGATGGCAGATCTGGCTTGATATTAAATACATCAGGGAGGAAATTAGGTTGGAAAAATCAATGGCTGGTTATGAATACTAAAATCAAAATACAACTTTTGGGCAATAGAGACATGAGGCAAGCTTCCAAAACTGCCCTATTAAGAACTTCTGGACCTAGACTTGTCTTTATTTAAACAACCAGAGAAATATGCCTGCTCCAGTCTTTGGCAGAGGCAGCAGCAATGTCCACTGGTTATTTAAATTAATTCCAACTGTGCAATTCCTTTAAAATATAAATTCACTTTAAATGATAAACAGATATACACAAACTAGTTCTGACTGTCTTTGTACTTATAAGAACAGAAAATAGGAATAGCTTTGTTAATCCCGGGTATTATTTAGCAGATAAAGTAAAACTTACTATCTGATCAGTAACATCAGAAAAAAACATGGAAAAATGGGACACCAAAAGACCCATCAAACTACCTCATGTGCACAAAAGCAAAGCATTCCTGCATTGTGTTGAGACTGCCAGAAACACACTGGCCCTGCTACAAATGTTTTGTGCTAGTTGCTGTAAGCTAAGTTTGGTTATCAGTACCTTGATTTGTAAAGTGTTTAATAGGGTCAGCAGCTGGCAGAGATGCACCCACCTGACCCCAAAAGGCCACAGAGTAAACCAGAGTATGAGCTAAGCCGTTCCATGAGGTAAAACTGTGACCAGCTCCAGGAGGGTAAGCTTTATTCCAAATTGTCCTTGCCCGCTTTAGAAAATAAAGTAAAACCATCCTAACTGCTGGTAATGAATATCTGAGACGCAAGGACATGATTAAACCTCCAGCAGCAAATTAGATTCTGGATTAGTGGGGAAAAACCCTCCCTTTTCTCCATCTCCAAGTGTTTCTCACAGAAAGAGAAGCCCCTCTGTCTTTCTCGCTCGCTCTCTCCGAACATGCATTCCCTCCTCCAAATTTTAAAACCCACCCTGCTCCACATCTACTGAGAGATCCCTAAGTTTAACGAACTTCTGCTCCCTTCCAGTGTTTAAAGAACACAAAAGGAATCAAGAAACCAGCTCTCAACTCTGTGTTACTCAACTTCTCTAAATGCAAAGCTCATTGCAGAAACTGAATGCACCATCACAAGGATTCAGAATCACCAAGCACTCAGCTACACATGACAACTCGTAACAATAATGTTAGCAACTGAGAAGGGAAAGTGGAATCTGCCACATCTGAAATATTGGGTCTATATTCAGCATTTGCATTTCCTTTTGGTTGCAGAACAATATTTCGCAAATGTATTTTCAAATGACTGTATACCGTGGATATTTCTGTAAAAATACGCTCAAAACTCTTATCATTTATGATGAATGCATTACTGCCTCCATGCAAACACAGATTCGTGCATGTTGTGAATTACTAAAAATACTAAACAATATTTACCAAGTTCAACTAAATGTTGATTTGAAAAGCATGGGGTAATAAAATGTCATAAGACCAAGACCTGCTGCTTTTATGAAATAATCCTTTCATAAAAATGTGGATTTGCTGTTCTGCAAGACACAGATCAGTGCCTCTATGCCAGATAACAGCTGCCCATTTAACATCACTTGTTTGTATAAAAAGATTTTGTCAAGCTTTTGAATTCATTTGACAGACTTATTATCCAATGATGTATTCTTCAACTGAAATAGATTAGCAAACCTATCAGAGTCATACAATCATTTAATCAGCTCAAAAGATGAGTTTTCCCTCATCTTTCATCATAATGTTCAACAAAAAAAAAAAAACCCAAAAGAGTTGCTAAGCAGAATCAGACTAGACATGTTAAAACATAAGTAACTTCAAGAAACTCCAAATCTTAAAAAACCACAAATAGATATATAGATAACTCCCAGATAATTAAGAAGCACAATGGTTAATAATTCATACTGGAGGTGGCAAATTCTGCTTATCCTACTCTTGAATTTATGTATGAAAGGAAGTATAGAAACACTGCAAAGTAAATTCAAAGTTTCTGATTCCAATATTCCTTGTGTAAATTAAAGCAGTCATTATATGGAGATTGACTCTTAGGTCAAATGTGAATGGAAAAAAATCCTATGAGATTCCATTTCCATCATAAAAGCTCCAACACCAACTCAGTAAAATCAGCTTACCAGGTAACTCAGCACCAGTACACTGGAACACTAAGAAGCAATGAAACAGGACAGCTTGGGCCTTGCAAAACCTCTTCATTTTCATTTTCATTTTTTGTGCTTTCTTTATAGAATCATAAGAATTTTAAAGGAATGTTTTAAGCACGCTCCTGGAAGACATTTCAAGCAGTCATCTACTGTACTGCTGGGGCCCACCATCAGTCCTGACAGGCTTCTGTTCTGCAAGTCTCCATCCCTATCACACCACAACTTACAAACGCAAGCATTTCCCACATCAAAACTCTCTTGTTTCCACACTAACTGGATTCATCCCCATTCCCAGCATCAGTTTTTCTTGCAGAAATCTATGATTATTTTCTGTCCCATTCACTGTGGAGATGGAGAATGGCTCATTCCCTTCTGGTTTGCAGCAGCATTTTATAACCTTGAAGAGATGTTCCTCTTCAGTCTTTCCCAATTCTTTCCATTTCTCTTTTTAAAGCCTCTATTTCTATACCAAATAGTTCTCTTTTCTCTTCTGTAGAACCTCCCTTTTTGTCTGTGTCAGTCTTGAATTGCAGTGTGCAAACAACCGCACTGCAGCTGCGGCTTGCTCAGGAGCTCACAGAAGTTACCTCATGCATCTGGCAGGGTGCACTGCTGTTCGTACCACTCTCACAGCCTTTTCAGGATCACGTTTTCCTAGACTGCGTACGACAATTCTTTCCAGCCATGGCAAAACCAGCAAGTTTGCCACTTTAGACAAACTAGAGCCACGTCCAGGTCATGATCCACTAGAAGCCCACTGCTGCTCCCTGCAGAACTTGGTAGCCAGCTGCTCTGCTTTCCCTCCCACAGAGCATAACCATCAGACTTCATCCATCAGCTTCACAGTATTTCTCCAATTTTTCAATATAAGTTTTGGATTCCATTTCCATCCTCCAACACATCCAAGTTTTCTCCCAGATGTACTCCAGATTTAAAAAGCTGTCACACTATTCAATCCTCTAGCTAATTCATTATAAAAATGAGCAAATGCATGCAGAAAATGACCAGACCCAAGACAAGTAACTGAACAGCACTGTTTAACATTGCGCTCCATTTTGAATCTGGACCACTAAGAAGCTCTCTGGGTATGGATTTCCAAGTAACTTGAGCTACATTGTGTTCCCCTAGAGTATACTAAAATTATTTTCCTTATAAGAATTTCCAAATTCATTGTAACTGTTCTTTTTTTTTTTTTTTNACCAGCCTTTCAGAAAAAGTACCTTAGGAGTTTTCTGTGACAGTTGAGAACTATCTTTGTGAAATACCTTGGTTCCTTTACTGCACATTTTAAAGTTTTTTTGTTTGCCTGGGAGGATAATGTTGTTTCTGCCCTGGAAGGTAAGAACCTTTCCAGAAATCGCAGATGCTATAATTTCTTGGCTGTCCTCATTCAAGCTACCTCTGACTTTAACACTAATCAGCCAGAATTTACCTAGAAGGTACAATCAAGTCTAAAAAAGTATCTGTCCCCAAAATCTTTCTTCTCCATTATTACATAAAAGAAGAGACACAATTTGATTTAAAGAATGTGACTGATTTGTACCCTACTGTACGCCTTTGCCAGCTCAGCCACTTCAGCCTCTCTCTCACCACCACCATGTGCCTTGGGTTACCCTGTCCCCTGCTCACCAACAGCTTCACCGGGCCTCAAGTTTGGCAGTTCTTTGTGAACATCCCACCAATAGTGCTCATCATGCCTCTTCTTTTGAGCTGTCACCCAAGGATCAGAGGTTTTCTGTCCTCCTTGATCTCTGCCTTAGATAGAGCATAGGCAGATTTCATACACGGAGCCATGCCTCTTTCCTTGGAGAACTCTTTTTTTCTTTTTTTCAAGATTTTGTCTTTGTTGAATAAGTTCTTCAAGTATTAGTATAGCCGTCACATAAATTACTTCACAAAACTGAAAATTCTCCACTTTGTATAGGCCTAACGAAGACATCAAAGGTGATCTAAAAACTTTCCTACTATCATTCTCTGTCTCTTTGAGCTTGTCATAAAAAAAATTATATATAAAATTTCTGATTTTTGACTCTGGCCAAGAAGAAACACCACTTACTTGCAGATTCTTATCATCCCTTCATAGACCTTAATTTAAAACCCCACATTGGTGTGAGGAAGCTCATGAATGTTGGTGCAATTTCCAAGCTGAACCAAAGGATGGTGCTCCAGCAGAAGAGCAAATCAAAATAAGGGTTTAAGATGAAGCATTATCACTTTACCTGGTTACTCATTATTTGTTACTTCTTTCTGGTTTATCAAACCTGAAATATACATGGAAGAAAAATGCTATAACACACGGAAATGAGACAAAGGAACTCAGTGGTCAGAATCCCCCAGCACCACATGCGTTAGAAGATTCCGTTAAAAGTTACATCAGCATGATGTTATTTACATCACTTCTGCATTTAGTTAATCACTGTAGGAATTCATTAAATTCCTTCCTTATTAAAAGCAGAGGAAGAATAAGAAATTTTATATCCAGGAAAAAATTTGCAAAGTGTGTGTATAGATATTTGCTTATTGACTAAAGAAATGAGGTTTTCATATATAAGGCATATGAAAAGATTTATTGACAGTAAGTAGTTAGGACAAAAATATTGATTCAGTGCACCACGAGCAAGTTTAACCTCCTACTACATTACACTTCCACAATGCCTGGGAAGACATATGTGATAAGCTCCGTGCACTAAATATTTTCCCATTACTTTTATCGGGCTTTTTTAAGGAAAGATCATAATATAATAATTATGTTATTGTTTGAAACAACACTTTCACCTAGTTCAGAGACTCCACAGATGGAGCCAAGATGGATGTCAGACTTTTAATAGAAACTCATGGACAGAAAACCCCATCTTAAAAGGTTGCAAGCAGAAAGTTGTCTTCTTTTCAGAAATTGTTAAGTTCAAGACAGGAGTACCACCCCCACACATATTTCCAACTCTCAAAAGTCTCAAATAAACCTGCCTCAGCCTTCAAATCTTGCAACAGAAAGACTCTAAAGTAAAATTCTTGTCTTTCATTGACTTGAATCAAATAAAATTTTGAAGAGTAACAGCTTAAACTTAGCTTCTGTTATATTTCTAAGTCCATTAATGCTTTAGGAGAGAATCCACAGTATATGCAAAAATATAGCAGAACCAACAGCATTTTAAAATTAAGTGAGAATGAAATAAAGCCCAATAATTTTGTAGTAAAGTAATCCTGAAAGTCTGTACACAAGCAAGGCAAATGGAAAAGCAGAACTTTCTCCATATTCCTATTTCCGTTCAAGTCAGAGATTTTTTTTTTTTTTTTTAATAGGAGCATCATTACCTTATCTGTTACCTTTTCCTGAGATAAGAAGCTGGCATGGGGCTGCCAGAGACAATATCCATGCCTGAGGTCAAAGAGTGAAGGCAGCAGCCCCACCTTGAAGGCCCTGGACAGGCCCTCCCTGCGCCGACTGGCAGAAACACCTCCCGGGGCCCCAAAATCCCAGCCCCAGCACAGCCCCCATCCTCACATCAGGGTCTCTGCACTGTCCAAAATCAACTTGAGAAGTTTTTAAATTCTGTTTCTTATGGAATTATACTTGCTTGTCAACCAGGAGAGAAGATTACCATCATCCTTTTCATGTTGCTCTCTTTGGGTTTGTTTTGGTTGGGGTTTTTTTAGGTGATTGTATTAAAACATAGCACATGGGTTATTTAACAAAACAAACAACCCTATGATGGCAACTGCTCCACCGCTGAAAAGAAAAGAGTTCACATTAGTTTTCTTCTTCTTGTCCTGCTTTGATTAAAAGCTACAACCACTAAATCTGATGATGAAAATCAGAGTAAACCAACAAACCTTACTTAAGCCAATTAAGCCAACCTAATTTTCGCCAGCTGAGGATACAGGCTCAGTAACTTTTACTGCTTTAAATAATCAGAGGAGTAACTTATTTATATACACATATTTATCACCCACTTTGTCTGTACTTCATGACCTCAAGCTGTTTTATGATATCCATTTTTTTAGATTATTCTGGTACCATCACTAAAAATGAAAAGTATGATCACTATTTCCCTGTCTCTTAAAAGCCTGTTTAGACAGGTAGACTTCCTGAGCAGAAGGATAATTTATCTGGTAAAACTATTGACTTTTTTTCATCTTGCTCCACCCTGTGAAAGACAATGTGTGAATCACATGTACAAATAGTGGTATTTTTTCAGCACCATCACAGCAGGCCTTGAGCTATTTTAACCACACCCCTCATGGGGTAGAGTTGTTTCCCAGCATGCCATTATAAAACAAAACAAGATTATGTTACTGAAATCAACTTCCGTAAAACAGAAAACACTTGGTGTCTCAGTGATCTAAAGAATATGGCAGGTTATGAACACTGCAGCCTGCTGTGGCTTGCTCTATCACTGCTTCAAAATTACAATTACTGCCCATCAAAATAGCAATCTGCAGGGGCCTAGAATCTCTGCAATGTCTCTTGTCAAGTACTTTAGGCAGCACTTCACAGCGCTTTGGGTTTGATACTTTCCAAGACAGGTGTTTGTATCAGTAGTGTCGTCTCTTATTTACTCATCATTTCCCCTCTCTGAGTAGATCACAGGGGCTAGAGGCTTTACCTGACCCTGTCACAAGGTCAGAGAAAGTTTCTGAAACTGAGTCAGGATGATCTTTAAAGGAAACCTTGGTATTTCACAACAAGAAGCAGATTTCTCCAGTTTAGAGGCACACAGCAGCATCCAGAATAGAAGAAAACTGGGCTGTCATTCTTTTGAAGTCTCACAGAAAACCTAGTTCCTTGATTTCCTACTACAACAACGCAGCAGGGTGACTTGTCTCGCTGTCACCAGCCTGCTGCACTATTTCACCTCTTCTATCCTACAAGCACAATGTGTCCTCAATGCTTCCAACGGCAGTGCCGGTGTCCCCAGCACAGCCACTCATCCTTCGGTACACGATGCACTCTGGCACGAGCCCCAAGACTCACAGGAAAGGACACTGCAAAAGGAGGAGGTGAGGGCTCTGCTCAAAGACGGGGAGAACTGAAGAGGCCACATGCAGAGTGTCACACTGTGGCCGAGAAAAGAAACACCTGAAAGCTCTGCACATCCCTCCATGGAAGAGCCAGGGACAATAACTTGGAGCAGTGCTTAAACAAAAGGTTTCATTTAAGAGCTTTATGCTGGTTCTGTGCTGCCACTGTTCCTTGTGGCCAAGGTAAACTATAGATGGGACAAACCACACCTTTTATCTTCGAATTTGTTCCTTTCTTTTTCCCTTACTTCAGATCCCTCATTCTGCTTTGGCATATCTGCCTTTAAATCCTATGGCTTTCATGATAACATTGCCCACTCTCTCAGTTTTGCAACATTCAGATTTTCATAACTCTAAGCAAACTTTTATAAGCTAGAATCTGGTGATTTTGTGAGTAGGTCAACTTTTGATTTACAGGTAATAGGAAAAAGCCTCATAACTACAGAGAAAAGCTGAAAATACGTGCCCTAAAAAACTCAAAAGCTCCATTAGAAAGAACAAGAAGTTTCTTAAACACCCTACAAGTTACAGGCTCAATTTTGAGGTATTTACTAATTTGTTAATGTTTTTCAGTGGCTATATTTTCCCTGCATAGTCTTCTGCCTCATTTCTGATTCACCTAGCTGTATTTGAAAAAAGCAGATTAAAAGTAGGAAAAACACAAATTGTTTGAAGTTTCTTTCCTGTCCTACCTTCTTTTCTATTTTTCAGTTTTGATTGCTTCAAAAGCAAGCTCATGTGATACTTTTACATATTCTTCCTAGTACTATGACAATAGCATTTTGTAATGTAAATCACAAATAATTGGTACTTTCATCAGAAGCAAACAAGGCAGTCATACTCCCATTTTTTTTCGAGAATGAGAAAATTAAAAAAAAAAAAAAGGGAGGGACCTTGCAATCATGATAAACGTTGTGCTGTTTCTGCAATGAGAGGAGATACTTGCAGGGATGTTTGTTTCACTGGAGAGTAGAGGGTTTGTCCTGCCTCAGACCGAAGGACCTGCTGGACTGACCCTGCCAGCTTTCATTTTATGACCTTTACAGAACAGAGGCTCATGAGTGTTGCAGTAACTAAGTTTCATCTACCGAAACTATGGAACTTTTTTTTTTCACATTCCTCTAGATACAAGGATAAACCAATGATATTGCCTGTTAAAGCCACTGGAATCCTCTTTTTATATGAGAAATGTTAATTCTTCTTGAAATTATGCTTTACATGCAGATGAGTTTTCACAGCAGAGTTCATTAATGAGGTTGCTTTTTTTCTTCTAAAGCAGTTACTGTCAATTGCAAAGCTTCTGAAATTACAGTTGACAACAATTTTGCATTTTTATTCCTAAGATTTTATATAACATACGGCTGAATGCTGTTTTGGCAGCCATAAAGCAAGGGTTCAGGTTTCATAATCTCTTTGTAATCACTGGCTATTAAAGTAATGATTGTTGTATTCAAAACAAGTCTATTCACACATGCACTGAGCGCATGATTCTGCAAATCCTCTCCTTTGATACATTGTGGTCCACCTTCAGGGGGAATAACTACTGCTTCCAGAGGAGACATGCTCAGTTTTGCAGAAATGTCATCATCTCCGTAATGATTCCGAGGGCCAGCCCTGGAATGCCATCCTGCACCCTGGTACATCACAGCATTAATGTGTTCCACATAATAATTGCTGAGTCTTCAGGCTAAAAGCTACTTATTGCTTTTCTTTCAGCTTATTCCCTTCTTATGCCTGGGTCCACATCTGTACAGAACAGCATCATTTATGTCTGGAGCTCATTCCCCTTTGTTTTATTGCCTACCTCGATAGCACCTGGGTCATTCTTGGTGCCATGCAAACAAGAGATAATAATGCATCACATTCATTTGCTTTGGTACAACACACGATCCATTCCCCTCATTCCAGATGCAATGATGTGTCCCTGAACAGCTGAAATCATGCGGTTTTGGTTAGATAAACTCTATCAAAGACAGCCAATTAGTTCAAGATCTATTTGTGGGAAGAATGCTTTTAATCACAGCTTTTAGAAGCCTAAATGATGGTGTTAAATAATAGACAGAGACAAAGCAATATTGATTGCCCAGGCTGATGTAAAAAAACATTAATCCATTTGAGAATCTGAAGGTCATTTTATATTGTTATATATTATACTATGTCACTTTCTCTTTTTCGAAATATTTAGATGTGACCACTTTGATATTTATTACAAAAAATAATAAAAGACTTGAAAGAACCTTAAAGTCCCCCCATTTACACCCCAGAACTTGATACAAAGTCAATTGTAGCTATGCTGTCCATGCAAGGTATTTGGCTAACCTATAATTAAAATTCTGCAGTTAAGGGCATTTCACAGCCTCCACAGATAGCCTTTTTTGGTTCTTAAATATCCATATAATTAATATTTACTCGATCTAAATCAGCTTTTCTTAAAATTAAGATAATTACTGCCTTTTTTGTAGCCTTTTGAAACTATGAAAACTTCTTCCTCCAGCCTCTCTTTTCTGTGCTAAATAAATATAATATCTTAACTCTTTCTTGTCAAGCATTTTATGAGTCTTGAATGGACTGTGTGATGCATTTTACATAAATGTATATTTAGGATCAACTCTGAAATTGTAAGAGTATAATAGTCTGTTTTGAACTTGCTGAAACAAAAGAATTTTTTAATATTCCATGGAAATTTTTATTACCTAGGTATGTTGCTGCAAGAATCTGCAAACAGCTGGCATTTCTGAGTCAGTACTTTCCAATGAAAAACAAAGCTCTAGAAGAAAATAAAATGCACAGGACTTTTTCTCTATTGGCAACATTTAAAAGGCTTAAAAGGCCCAAGCATATTCTCAGATATAGATTATTTACTAAAATTAGGTATTATTTTTTGCAAACATTAAAAGTTTGACCTTGCATCAGGCAATAATTGATTCAGACTCATATGTTGCCAAAATTGTTTGTAATAACAGTCCTAGATCTTGGTTTCATTGTACTAAATCACACAGCTCTTCCTAAAGGAAATTACCTTTTCTTCCCAATCAGACTTTTCCCAAAGACATCATTGCTTAAAAAAAAGTTTGTAAGGTTTCCCTCAGATTCAAATCCAGTAATTTCTTTCACCAAAACAAAAGCTTGCCCCTGAGCAGTTTTCTTCCACAAATCTGAATTCTGACTAATAGAATTTTACCAAGAAAAAAGCCCATCACTACAAACTTCTGGCCTACTATGCCATAAACCATACATTTATATGTGACCCTCTTTCTTTGTGAATCCAAAGAGGAAAACAGAAGAACTGGGTAATTTTAGGTGAATTGGCTCAATGGACAAAAAAATCTGGAACACTTATTAAAAATTGTTTGTGAGCGCTGGGAGAGCAGCAGGGAGGTTAACAGCAGCCACTGTGTTAAGTCAAGAGCAAACATCAAATCTGTCCAGTTTCCTCTCAAGACAGACTGTGTGAACAGGAAAGAAGGAATAAGTGTCATGTTCTTTGGTTTTAGTAAAGCTTTTGACAGTTTTGCATGACATTCTCATAGGGAAGCTTCAGAAATATGATGCAAGTGAAATTACTATGAGACAGATGTAAAATTAAGTAGATAACTGACACAGAACCAAGAGGGACTGCAGGTAACATTGACAAGCAAAGATTAGAGTTCGAAATAATCTTGACAGAGGAAAAAAGACGACAGAATTCCAGAGTGAGAAATCCAAGTTGCTGTGCGTGGGCAGGGGAGCTGATCTGTGAGAATCCAAGTGCCTGCCCAGGCACCTGCACTGCAGGGCAGAGCTGGGAGCTGCTGAGAGCTCCCAAGCCGAGGGGGAGCCGCGAACAACGCAAACGCTCTTCCAGGAGGCACCGCCATAAACCAACCTTTCAAAACTCACTGCCTGCGATTCCTCCCACCTAACCCAACATGATTAATAGTTAGCTGTCTACACTATTCACACAAGTTCTCATCATTTTAAAGACTCTACATAGATCTTATGAAAAAAATGATAAGCCCTTTCTTTACCTGCAGCAGCAGTTGCAATGGGGCAATCCTGTTTCTCTTCCCTAACTCTGAGGAGAGTCCTTCAGTCACTTGGAAATGTATCACTTGTATGACTGACAGAAACCCTTTCAATATTTATTCATGCACACTCATTTTTATGATCATTATCAAGATTTAAAAAATTGATCACAAAGTTAGAAAATAAAATTACTACGTGTTGTTTGTCGAAGTTGGTCCTAAAATCTGACCAAGTGAATTAGACCCCAGATATGAAGCAATTAAGTAAAAAAAACTATGTCCTGTCTGTCATTAGAAGAGAGCAAGGTATAAAGGAAAGCTTGTCTCATGTCAGGTTAGGAGACAAATATTAAAACTCAAGCTTTTCTTGCAAAGTTTATGTAGCTCCTTTGACCTATTATGTAAAGTGAACCGATTTAAGTGAAAAAGCACTGAAAAATTTAGTATAGGTCAGACTTTCATATCTTTTTTTGTTCTCTCGTTTGCTATATTTCAGTCATCTCCCTTTTAAATCTGATCTTCTCAAGTAGGTCAGATAAAGTATATATGTTGCACTCGAGTTCCTGTGGGCTGATTCAATGTGACTCTAAATCAACAAGTCTGAGTCACTGCCTATGCAATCCTTTTCCAAATCCCTTTACAGGGCCAGGAAAGCAGTACAGAAAGCTAGAAACTGGATCTCTGAACCCTGCAGGTAGTGTCTCTATCCTCACCCTCTTCTGGGGCAGAAGGGGGCATCCCTTTGTCAGTGTGCTCAGGAGGGAATGTGTGTGGGTCTGATGATGTTTGCCTGAAGCCACAAAAACCTGACAGGCTATGAAAGAAAAGAGCTCTGACTCAGCTTTCCTGTTTATTCTTTTCTGGGTACCTGATTTATTATAGCATGACTTGAACTTGGTGTCCACTAAGGCAGAGAGCAGGAACAGTTTTAGAGCTGGGACTCAAATACGTGTGATCCCTAAAGAAAAGAAGTTAAAATGACATCTGAAGAGTGAGATTCAGCAGGATAATCTTTCATTTCATACCCGCTGAGCAGGACTGGCCAGAATATCCCTGATTGCCAACAAACACACAAACACCCTTGCAGCAGGCACTGTGGGCTGTTGGAGTAAGACACTTGAACTGTGTGAGATCCAGTTATCTTAACACACTTTTACTCGAGTTTTTGAATAGATTTCTAAGGATCATTTGGCTCCTTGCTGAATATTCCCAATACAGAAAAAAAAATAATATATCCCTTTTTTCTTTTCTTGTTAATGCTATCTAGTTTTTCCCTGCTATAGGAATGAATGGCTCATATTGTAAAGTGTGACTCTGCTTTCTTTCTTCATGCTAAGCAATGTCTTTTCCTTTAAACATTGTTGGACACACAGTATCAGTACTCGTTATCATTGGTAGGCAGCAGGATTTAGCTCTTAGTCAAGATACTTTCAAAAAACATCAGATCAAAAATCAGTCCCAGCACAGACAGTGGTTTAGTAACATCCTGTTCACAGATGCTCTGATCCCTGGAAGTCATAAACTGTCAGGCCATACAGTTTGGCTAAATAATTATTTAAGAGTGACTTTGTCTAAAACAGAAATGACGCTCAGCAGTTCCACAATCATTTTCAGCTGCTGAAAAGGCTGCCTGTTAATGACAGTTGTCGTACTCAACTGCATTTGAATTAAGACCTCAGACAATAATAAAAAAAAAAAATTAAAAACTACACGGCATTATTTCTTCAGAAAACTCTGGAGTTTTAATATTTGCTGATGCTATACATTTAATCGAATAGAATTTGGTCATAGAAAAGACAAAAAATTTTGTAAGCTGTGTTGACATTTTGCAGTTGGTGGGAAGGATACTTCAATAAAATCGGATTCGAGCACTGGAAATCAATAAAGAATGTGAGCAGAATGAGAATTCTACATTGCAGAGAAGTACCTCTGATTTCTATTGAAAGTGGAAGAGGGATCATTATTCTGAGCATGATACTGTTATACTGCAACTTCATCCACCACGGTCTCCTCAAGGTGGCCTTTGACTTGCTTTGAATTTGTGCAGCTAAAAGATTTCCCTGCAAGGACCAAATGAATGTCACAGAAGACCTCACAAGTGAAGAGTGGAAACATTTTGTATGTAAGAACAGGATAGTGAGTGAAAGTTAAAGTAGTTTCAAAAAAACCTTCCAGCACTTAATACAAAAAATAATACTTAATACAAAAAAACAGAATACGTTTCTCAAAGCAAGAAAATATTTTTATTCTGTGACAGTCTTGCTGTCTCAGTAGGGCAGCTGGATATAGCCACAACACCAGGGCAAAAGTACCTCCTCAAGCCTTCTGTACCCTAATAAAGTTCTGTGATATCTGGCATAGAGTCATGCATACCTGGTTACAACAGAGGAAGAGTGACAATTTCACAGCTCCTAACAATTCCTACTGACGAACCTGCGTTCAGCATCCGGAGCAAAAACTTCTGCTCTCCTTGCTGGAGCAGGGCAGGATACAGTGAGGGCAACGCTTGTAACTACTGGAAATAAAATTAGAAGAGCAAAAAAAATGAAAGGTATATTTTAGTAAAACAATTATTGAAGTAGAAATAATAGAAATATCTCTACTAATGGACTATGCAAGAAGGAACAGTTTTTCTTGGTACTCTAGGTTTCTGATACGATATATATTTAGTTTCCAAATGGATCTTCATCCTTTTGCACTTCGCTCGAAGCTGGACTATATTTGTGGTGCCATAGTTTGTTTCAGTGAGCATTTAAATTCCAATAACAGAACAAAGATTCATCTATTTGGAATAAGTAAATAAAATTCTCAACAATACATCAAATACTGAGTTTGGAAGTATGGATAAACTAAAATTTGGACCCAAAGACTGGCAAGACCTTCCTTGATTTCAAGCATGCAAGAACTTGCATGTGAACCGTGATATTTCACTCTTTTACCCAAACAAAAGGCTTCCTGGTGATATTCAATTGCCATTTAATGCACTGAACGATCAAAGATCAAGCAGTGCTATCATGCACTGAAAGTATGAAAAAGTAAGAACGCACTCAATAAAACAGCAAAAAAGTCTGCTGTAAACTATAATTTTTCTCATAAAGCTTTTGAAGAGCCTTTTCATTTTTAAATGGCTTCCACCAGTGAAATGCAACCTTTGATCTTTACGTCTTTGCTCTCTATGTTCAAGGCACAAACATACAAAGTATCATTAAAAATATCAACAACACCAAGCTCATTTTCAGTAAAGCCCACACCTGTTTCTGTGAACAAGCTTAAGCCACCAACCCTTTGGGCTTGTCCAAAACTGTCTCACCTTCTGAGCAGACCACTAATAATTATTCCCTAATTCCACCAAACCCTTAGGAGTTTATTAAATCACTGGCAGGTTGAATGCCTCTTTTTACAAAGGAAACCCCCAAAACTGCCTGTTACATGAAATCCTATTTTTCCTGTGAAGTTTAAAGTGTCAGTCATATTTAGCTGTAGAACACCTGTACAGGTGATCAGTTCTGACAGAGACATGCCAGTGACTTTATGATGACAATGGTCTTGAGCATATGAGCTTCTCAATCCCAGGCTCACACACCAAATAGCAGTAAATGGTGTTTGTTGTAAATATAGTAGTATGTAATATTCTTCCTGTGACTAACGAGGAGTTTAAAATGTAAGAAGGGTTATTCAGTTTTCATTGCAGTGGAATCCAGCCAGTACCAAAATAACTGTATTAAACCTTCTTTGCTGAAACTTCACTCTCTTTAAAACAGTCTCACATAAGAACCTCTGAAAACAATCCATTGAAGCATGAGCCGTGACCCAGCACCCTGCACTCTCCTCCACTTCTATTATATTTCCAGCTTACATCAGTGAGAAGACTGTAAGTTTGATACCAGTCATTTGTAAAATACACACCACTTGGTAACACTTGACTGAGTCAGGTTCTTCTGACAGTAATTTTTGTACAAGTTCACACAGACCTTACTAACTAAAGCAGTTGTTCTGGATTTCTAGAGGTTCAGCTGAGAGCTAAATTTGACCAAAGTCTCAGCAGGACTCTTAGCAGAATTGCACCCTTTTTGCTAGATATAGGATCAAGAACAAATATGTTAGAACATAACCCTGTAGATGGAAAAACTTCCCTCAAAATTAAGCAAATATTATAGTATTTGCCCTATACCCACTGTAAATCACAGATACTTCAGATCTCTTAAAAAAGACTGGATAGATTCAAATCTGCTAACAGTTCATCAGATACCATTCTTACCATATTGTTGTTCTCAAAGGACCTGTCAAATGATTCTTAGAGAATATTTTCTGAAGCCAAATTTACCTCAGGGATTATAGTTTTCTGTCAACACATTATATAATTTGTTTTCAGAACTGTTCTATTCAAGGGCAGAACCAGAGCATATGCTGTAGCATACCTCCCCCATGTACTGCTCTACTGCTCCTTCCAGTTGGTGGCTTTCACAGAAATTAATTTAGCAAGTATATAGTAAAAATCTGGACAAAATAAGATTTTACTGGATTATGGCCAAATATCTAGATATAGCACTGCTTAATCCTTATTCAGTAACTAACACACACTTGACAATCAATCTGATACCTTCTCCTGTCTAGAATTAATGAAGGCCAAACCTTTAAAAGTTTTTGGATGTGAAATATCTGACATCTGATTCCTGCCTGATTCCTGCCCCAAAAATATTTCTTAGCATTACAGTTATTACAACCCATCTGGTAGTTTATCTGAAAAGAAGAAAACCTTTATAATTGTAATGTTTTTTCCTTACCTTCTAGCAAATTACTATGCAAATATTACAGTGAAAATGGACACATCTTGAAATTCAGATACCTACACCTGAAAATACAGCTTTTCTTTTAGTTTGTTATTTTTTCTTTAAACCCTGTCCTTACAAGACAAATATCTCTAAAGATCAGTCACATCTCAAATGCTAATTTAGTCACATTTTCTTTAATAGGTCAGCTAGTCATTCGATAGCTCCAACCCAAGAAATTAAAATCGGAAATGCTATCATATTATGGTTTCCCCTTCCTACTGCCTCTCTGGATTCTCTCCATTCCCCATTTACTCCTTCAGCCTCAATTCTATTTGTCTCCAAATGTCTGTGGTGGTTCCCCAGAGCTCTTTTTGTCTTCAGCCCTTACTCCTGCTGACTTGATCACAAGTGCTAGTTTAGTCATTCTCTTGATACTGACAGTCCAAAGCTATGGATATAAGGGGTCAGTAGTACAAAAGACAAGATCAAATCTTAATCACTAAAGTCTCAACCAAGTTCTAGCTGTCAGATGAAGCTCCCATGGGAAATTCAAACCGAGAAGGTACAACAAGAACAACAAACAATGCTGATTTGCATAAGAATTGGGAAAACAACAACAAAATCTATGAAAATTAAGTTCCCATATTGTAACAAGTTATGACACAGTGCAACTTAATACATGACAGAGATTTCTGTTCTCTTAAATTTCTCTTTTGTTATGTCATCACTGCATATCCCTATAAAGTCAAAATATAGAAAATTATTTCAGCAAATTTAAGGGTTGTTGTGGGACTCACTATCCTTTAGCCAAGAGCCAATCCCTTTCTAGACTCACTGCATTCCCCACACAGCTTTGGACAGAGTTTGGTCCTTTCAGCTTCTGGTTACTCTGACATCCTTTTCTTCAGGCTTGCATCCAAGTCACACAGTGAGAATTCTCCCGCAAAAATAGTTCCATGTCTGGCACTGTACCCATCGCTCTTTGCACAGTCACATCTCTCTCTCTATTCAGACATGTATTTGAAAACAACGTATCTGGCAAGGCTATATCATTAACTCAGTGCTTGAACTCTTCTAAGTGCCACATGTGATATCATTAAATAATGCATATGACACAGCAAGTTCTAACTTCCTGGGCACACCCCTTAACCCAACAGAAACCTTGGTGTACGTCATGGCGTGTCCTGATTAACTCATCCTCAGCTACCTGCTTCCATTCCTCCCTCACAGCTTCCTTGGTAAATATACAGATAAACTGTAAAGATACAACCCCCTAATCCTTGTACCTCAATCCTACCTAGCAGAGTACAACAACTTTGCTTCCTAAACAGTCAGTTACCAGTTTGGAATGGTGATGTATCACTTGAAGAACATGCCAAAACGTTCAGAGTGCTACCACGGGCATTTGCTGTCACATTGTTTCTTTAGTCTAAACTCTATTTCTTCTTCTTTGAGAAGATTCTTCCATATCAAGCATCCCACTAGGTGTCCCAGGTCATCAGAGCCACAACCTGGGTCTCTTCACATGGGAACAGACTGACACAGGCCCCTGCTCCACACAGGGAGCCAGGGGCTGCCAAAGGCCTTCAATAATCTTAAAACCTTGCCTATTGCATTCCATCACTCTTATGTACTTCTTGTCATGTCATACCTTTGTGCAAAATTAAAGTCATGACAATCAGATGCCTTGCATAGTTAAGCTATCAACCATAGAAATCACTTGTGACATTTCCAGTAGTACTGTGGGTCTCAAAAATGATCATTATTGAAGTTGTTACCTGCCTATGGCACTTCTTAGAAGCTGCTTCTTATTAAAATGATATCACCAATTTCTTTCTCTAACCTATGCAACAAGTTTATTATCTCATTATAACCTTCTACAGCTGTCTTCAGAGCCAATCTTTCTGTCAGAAGAGGCACTGACAGAAACAGTGTCTTGGTTAGGAAAAAAAATAAAAATCTTTGTTCAGTATTTCTTCACAAATGAGATCACTTTATATCTTATTCATTCTGGCTCCTCACTGAGGCAGCCTTGAGAAAGTAATTGTAAACATTACTCACATAAAGAAACTTGGGTATCTATTTCGGGGATTGTTTTGGTTTGGAGAAGGGGGGTTTAGGGGTTATTTAGTTTTGGAGAGCTTTATGTTTGGTTTTTACTTTGTAGAAGTACAAAGTAATACTCTTCAACACTGCATTTCATACTTTAACGTTTCATTTGATAACAGTAATAGGAAAACATGACCAGTCACAACTGAGTGAATGCACCTTGAACCACCTTTTTGTAGTTTGGTCCTGTCACAAAGTTGGTTTCTAACATGGCAGTGAGCATGAAGGCTGCTTTCCATCCTAACCTGAAATTTGTTTGTGCATGCATTAGTCTCATTATAACAACTTGTTTATAAACCACTGAGCATTTGTGATTACTGGGATTTCATCTGAGTTTTTCTGTGAAGCAGTCCTTCCTTGGAGATAACAGGATGCTCAAAAAGAAGGTAATTCTCTGCAGTCCAATAGGTGCAGCAGAGAGCTCTTCTCTCTCTGTTCTGCTTTACCTTTGCATTTTGAACCACACAGTGTGAAGCAGATTTAATTACCAGCTTACATGTCATCTTCTTGGATTTCTGTTACAGAGGGAGAAAGGTTGGAGGAGAGCTGCCCTTGCAAATCCACAAAGAAAAAGAAAGACAATTTTTGGTTCACTTTTTGGAAACTAAAGTGTAGTTACTCCTAACATTTTTGTTTTCTTTTTTCCTCTTAAAAACATATGACATTTATTAGCCATAATATGAAAAAAACACCTTCAATTACGTCATATATGCCATGTACTTTATTTAGTTAGTTAGTAAAAAATAAATAAATTAGCCATGCTCTAAATTTTAGGAAGGAAAACCAGAAAGAAGTCTGGAAGAATTCTGAAAATATTAAGTTATTTTCATAGAGATTGTTACCACACTCTTCTTCGGATCCTTAACCCACTAAAGCTCCCATTGATTTAGCACGCACATAGCTTGATTCCATCATTTGTGCATGTACATTACCATTTCTTACTCATTCTTTACTCCCCAGTTTCTTGTGTCTGTCATGGTTAGATGCTGCTAACGAAACCCAAACCTGAACATGTATAAGACACTATTTCCAGCTCTTACATCCCCTTACAGGTAATTCTGCTCACAGTGAATTAAAGAATAATGATTTGCATTATTACAACATTTTTGCATGAAAAGTGAAAAGCAGACCACAACAAAACATGCCAACTCTTTAATGCCAAATTCTGGCATGAAAACATTTTGCACTGATCTGTTGTTCTGCATTTTCCAGTTCTTCTGCTGTGACCACTAATACTGGTTAGAGTTCCAGTCAAATTGCTAAGTTTCCCTCAGTATCACATTTTTATTATCCTTCTCTTTCTAGGATAATTTTTAGGGCTTGATGTGGGGATTTTCTTTCTTTCTTTTCTCCGAATTTATGGGCAACAGCAAAATTCTTTACAGACTTATCCCTTTTTTAGTTTTTCATATTCTGACTTAGAGAGACTGTACCTGAGTCTTATTTTGTAGTTTGAGGTGAAAAGAAGTTAATTCATTTCTTGCTTCTTAAATTTAATCATTAAATCCATTTACACTACAAGTGTTCCATCATCTAAGACTTTTTTTAAAATAGCTCTTTATTTTTTGCCAATTTTCTCACATCCCTTACTCTGCTTATCTTGGCATATTTAAATCTGCAGAGTCATGTATTGGTTATCACCATACCCATCAATCTCAGAATTCACAGGGCCCCTGGGAGTGTTAGTTATTTATTCCACACGAATCTGTTTTCAGGTCTTACTGAGAATTCTTATCGATAGTGCTAGGAGATTCAAGGCAATTCCATGGAAGTGGCATAAACAGGATATGCCAAAATTGGGGTTGGCTTTATAAACATTCCAAGGCTGACTTGTACACATTTCACAGTCTAAAGAATTTATAATTTTCCATTTTCTTCTGCCAACATGAATTTTCAATGGTGGGGTTATGCCTTTGAACCAAAAAAGCAGTGGACTGTTTACTTTCAGAAGAATAAAAAACATGCAGAAAAGTCAATGCCAAAGAGGTGTGAGGGAGGTTGGGCGCTGGAACAAGCTCCTCTGGGAAGGGGCCATGTTCCCAAGCCTTTTGGTGCCCAGTAAGCACTCAGACAATGCTCTCAGATGTTTAACCATTGCCCTGTGTGGACCCCATGATCCTCATGGGTCCCTTACTACCGAGGATATTCTTTGATTCTGTGAACAGACCACTGCTGCTCTGGGCTTTATACGCCAATAAAGTCTCATAAACACAGAGCTCAACTCTTGATGACTCATCAGATTACACAAACCAGACAAGGTCAGAACAAAAAAAAAAAAAAAAAAACAAAACTACAAAACAAAACAAAACAAAACATGAAAAAAACCCCTACCAACAGAGAAAGCATTCAAAAACACCCCAAACAAATGATGAAACCACACCAAAGTGGAAATTACTAGCTGGGGGATTTTCATAAATTATTAAATAGCAAACCTCCAAATAGCCTAGTTAAGCACTCTTCCTGGCAGAAGTACCTCAGCATGTTCAAAAGATGTAATCCTAAGTGGCTAGCAACATATGGTGATGTTTTTGTTGGATTGTTTGGTTTGGGGTTTTTTTAATCCTTTCTTAAGGGTTTTGTTTCCTGTTTCAAACCCACTATTTGAAATTCAGATTATGGATAGGAGCCCAATGATTAGGCTCAGCTAGGAAGTTTTTCATCACGTATAAACAGCAAGACTAGACAAAAAATAGCAATGACATAAATGTGACATATGACACAAGTTGGATCAAATTAGGAATATTATAAAAATAGCTGTATAGCTGACAAAATGCCCTGAGATAGAGGGGAAATAGGTCATCTAGACCCCTGCATAAAACAAGGTAAATCCAAGAGCAGCCATGGGATAAGCAGGAAAGGGAAGAGAGAAACGAATCGATTTCTTAGACCCTCTCTTTTCATTTCTAGTATTTTTAATTCAGAATTTTGCAAAGAAACAAATTCTGAAAATGGGTTTCCTGTTGGCAAACAATTACAGTTATTTTATTTTATTTAATTTATATTTAAATAAACCAGTTGGAGTGAAGCCAGTCAGAATAGGATGGGATTCCTAGAGTTGCAAACTTGCGATGTTGGATTTCTCCAATGACAAATTTTGAGATTCATGACTTTGGCTAAGGGGAAAAAAAACAAAAAACTGCACCCTCAGAATTAATATTTTGAAGGCAAATGAAAGCATTATTAAATGTAAAAGTGTTAGTTTTAACAAATTTCTTAGCTCCTTGAAATTTCTTTTATGACATTCTCTTGCTATGGACAGAAGCCAAAAAAATGAATTAAATAAAGGGATGAGTTAGGAATAACTTGAAACAGTTCAAATTCTATTCTAGACTCAGGGAAGGAATTTGTGAATGTATATGCATATGGTGGAGAACTATTTAATAGGGGTGCTTGCTTATATGTGTATACAGATGAAGAACCTTGAAAAAGTTCCTGAAAAATCTTTGCCATATTTGAGAAAGGAAAAAAAAAAAAAAAAGAACATTCTGCATTTGGCATACCTCAAAGTCTTTTTGAATGCAACTGCTCATCATCCTTCTAAGGCATGGTTTTCAGTAAAGGAAAAGCAATCCTTAATAATAACTACTTGCAACTTTCTGGAAGCCCCTACTTAGAGGTTCTCTGGGAGCTATGTGATACTGCCAGAAATTCTCACAGTCTGGCAAGAAAACCTAATTAGTAGAGCAGTATTGCAGTAGATCATAGTGCTGTAGTTTGATTTGGCCAACAACAGAGTTTATGAAGGGAAGAATTCTAAATGGATCTGGAGAGGACTAAGCAACAACTTTTTGTTTAGATTTCAAAAGGGTCTAAAAATATAAATCTTGTGATAAGCACCCTTGAATGGCAATATCCTACTGCAAAAGCTTAGAATATCCATAGAATTTTACTTTGAAAAAATAAATCTCATTATTAATAGCATGGTCTATATCGAATGTTCACCAAGCTTTTACATTCATTGCTTTAGAGAGAATTTTAAAAACAGATTATGTGGTCTATGCCTTGTAACAGTTTCTGCATAATGTCCTTGTTCTGCAGGGAATTTCATTAGCATGTGCCCTGATCTTGTCCTCCAAACCCTCATTGCTTTAGACAAGCATGGATTTAATTGAGAGAAAACCAAGCTGTGACTGTGGCTCAGGTGTGAAGGCTGTTTCCCTCAGCAAATTAAATCCAATGTAATGACTGAGCTTTCTTTTCCTCACTATCCATTTATGAGAGATTTAATATTGCATATTAATTATTTTGTTGGGCTATCTTACTATGATATTGTTTTTCCCATCATTTTGTGGGAGATTGATGCACAGATCAAATTGACTGTTTAATGTACTGTGAGGATGATTAACACCTTGAGGATGGATCACAAGGTTATTACGAGTCTCCAATTTTCATGTGACTTCTACTTTAAACCACGGCAAAACATGGTAGTCCCTGCTGCCAGCGTGCTGTGTCTGGCTGAGCCCCGCAGGCCTCACACCCAAGGGCTCTGCAGAAAGGCCTGACAAGCTCCCCTGTGCCAGTGGGGAGCCCTCAAAGTGCCGTCAGCTCCCACGCTCGCATCCAACAACTCGTCCCCGTTTGGCAGCAGTACCGAAGCAAACGTTTAGGGAATACTTAATTCATGGTACCCAACCCCAGAATAAACTAAATGGGCACAAACCATTTGTGCCCCTCTGAAAAACTGAGAAAGGGTGCTGGCCCTTGGAGATATTCCCCCAGCAGAAAAAATGTGAAAAGTGTGAAAAACAGGGGAACACCTCCTGTATGAGAAGTGTGTCAGCAGCAGAAAATCTGAGCTGGGCCTGACCTACTCCAGATGTGGTTTACAGTCACTAAATGTAAATGAAAGAGCTAAATATCTCTAATTTACCATAGGATGAGTATATTCCATGCTTGCACACATGCACAGACACACATACACCAAACTCATCAATCTAAAAGGTAGAGCACTGTTTCTCACTTCCAGTCACAGGGAGGGAAGCAATATAACCTCTCTGTTGGGAATGCAAGCAGTAGCTATGCCTGCATGCAAATCCTGTTTATCACTGTTGCCATCAACTTTATGGGCACATAAATTTCCTTTCATAATACTTTTTCATCAAAGATCAATAAGCAGCCAGTAGCAAATCACCTAAAAAGAATGAATTTATATAATTGACTTGCTGTATTACATCCAGGAAATCATTCTAAAGTTTCCTATACAGCATGCAAAGTCTCAGTTCTAAGGAATTTAGTAAAGGACAGGAGTTTAAGGAAGATCAGCTGTAGTAAATCTACTGAACCTTTTATCCTGAGGATTGAACCCAACACATTACTTGTATTTTGAGATCTTCAGTCCATGGATCATATCGTTAAGCATGTTAGAGACAAGCAGATAGAACAAGCTATTGACAATTATAAATTAAATGGATTTATAATGCCATAAAATTAAATCCCAGCATATAGATTTGTACAAATACAGTAAGAAAAAAGGAACTTCATTAACTAGTCTATCCTCATGAAATCATAGCATCTAGAAAATTTTGCCACCCACTGGATCATAAACTTACAGTCCAGAGGATACAGTGTTAACTAGTGGCTGGAAAAAGCAACTCCTATTCTGTCCTGTGTGCCCACTTAGCATCAACCATTCATAAACAGCCAGAAGTGTCAGAAATACTGCTACATGTTTTATGCTCTTTGTGAAGAAATATAGGCCTATAAAAAGAGGTGGGACTAAAAAGCACTAAGATCTTCAGAGAATGGGGCTGGCAGCTTGGAAAAGCCCCAGGCTGAGCTGCTCCAAGCCAGGCCCTCATAAAAGTGCTCTGGCCTGAGCTGCTCAGAGAATAACCTTCCCTGGGCACAGACGTGCTGTTAAAGATGGAGGCTCAGATGTACCCGGCCGGTTTTAGTGCAAGTCTTCAAGTTCTTTGTTTTGTATGCTCAATTTAAACTGAAACTTAAATTTAAAAGTTTACATATTTCTGCTCCAGAAACCTGTAGTAAAATAGAAGTCTTCCAATGGAAACAGAAAGAAGCTGAGGATGAAGTTAATGGATCCAGAATATCAAATAAAATAATGTATCTTCTCTTCTAAGCAAACACTAACAAATAAATATAAACTCAATACTCTTAAGTAACTGGAATGGTAACAAATCTGATCATAACCAGAAAGACTGCTAACAAACTCAACTGTGTTTCTTCCCAACCCCGTCTTCCAAATATCTCCACTACTCCTCTCCATTTCCCATTTTCCACACGCATTCTGTATTTGCCATTTTGTAATTCAGTCCTTCAGAAACACAGAAAAAAGACTTTCTCTTTAAAAAGAAAGAAAAAGAAAAAAAGAAACAAAAAGTCTTTTGGTACTTGATTTGCCTCATTTTCCTCAGTTCCAAGAAAGGTGTTTGTACCCATCAAATGACACATTCCTAAGAAGCTCAGCAAGACCTACAGCCATGACTGACTGCAGTGAATGAAATCCTCAATAAATAGAACTGTTCTTAAAAAAAAAATTAAAATCCACCATGCCACAAAAAATCTCAACACCCACACAAAACAACAATAAAAAACGCAATAAGAAACAAACAAAAACACCCATAGCAACTTAGACTCCACTGGCCGTGGGGCAGCAGCAGCCATATTAATCTGGCATTCCCTCATAAAAACTGACTTTAATTCCTCTGCTAATAGAAGTGTCGCAGCATACGGCTTTTTAAAGGAAAGACCAATTTGTTTTTGCTAAAAATGTACCTTTATGCTCCTGGCAAACTTGCAATGAGCTCCTTATAAGACCACAGTACATTACAGAGCACATTACAGAAAAGTGCTCCTCCTCTCAGGTTAATTCCCTCAGCTATGCAAAAGGCTGTTCACAGTCCTACTAACAAGAACAGCACAGAAGTTGGCTGGAGTGACCTTAACCTTGCACCTCCATTATTCAGAATTCTCTAGTTTCATTGACATTCAGCCTTGATAGTGCATTGGACCACATTTCAAATTTTGTGAGAATACTGCAGGGCTTTATAAATATATTTATATATATATATATATAAATACACAAAAATTACGCACTATATATACAAAAATGCATACAATATTATTTTAATACTCTACATCTTTAAATTACTACTGTGTTCTCAAACTTCTTAGTACTTTAACACGGTATTCTGGATGGGAATAGTAGAAATTGCAAAACAAGAGATCAGATACTTCTTCTTTGAGATTTCCTGAAAAGCCCCAAATGACTGAAATGAAGGACAGCAGAAGAAACTAAAGACAAGGAAAGCAAGAAAGCCTGTTGAATCAATAATAGACTGTTTCACTCAGAAGTACTCTGAAGAGACTGCTCTTGGGTCATGAGCCTGGGCAGGTTTTTGAACACCCTATTCTTCGGAGAATTTAGCCTTTTGGCTTTCCCTGTTCTGTGTAAAAGTTATCTCGCTGCCAAGACTGTAAGATGGTATCTCAATCAATATCTGCTTTAAATATTTCTGGCAGGCATTCTGCTCTGGTTAACAACGATCTGTTTTTTTTGGTGCTAAGTTTTGCCATAATTTTCTTGCTATTGAATGTTTCATAGGCAAAAAATATTTATGGAAGGTAAGTATTCTGGTATGATGCTCTTTTAAAAAAAAAGTATTCCAAAACATTTTCATAGCATCTAGAAATTACTTAGGAACAACTTACTTTTCTTATCAGTAAGAATTACCTTTTCAAATGCAACTTTTATTTACATATAAAATGTAGTAAACTGTTTTCCTACAAGTATAAATATAATCCTTTTGAGAAATAGAAGAACTATTTATTACTAACTGCCCAGACAGATATCAGTCCTTGCTCAGGCTGGCAAAATGTAAAACTTAGTCTGGTCTTAAATAGTTAAAGATCCAATTTCTTTTTTTTCCCCAAAGTGGAAGAACACCTCTATACTTACAAAAGGCAAAGGGAGGTATTTAACAAGTCCATGTTCCACCAAGAAGCACAGGTTTACTCTTCATCTGGAAGAGGTGGATGACAACAAAAGTTTGTGTAATTCCTCCTGGATTAATTAATGGATGAGGAAGGCCAATGGTCTTTTGCCAATCCCAGGAGCATAGCCAGCATCAACGTTTTATTGTTTTTATTATTTTAAAATATGTCTCTTATTAAACACACTTCTTATTTTTACTCATATCTTCAGATAGCTGGAAAGCTTTAGGTCATGATTTAGTAAAGCATTCAAATGGGTGAGTCCTAAGATATTCAGCATGACTGTTTAAACATCCTTAAAATGAAACATATACTTTCCTGCACCAGAAAGCTTTCCAGCATTTGTTCCTCTGTGCTCTTTACAGATCAAGGTCCTCTCTTGCAATATTTTCAAGTAATTGAAACTGTATAGCAGTTATCAATGAAGACTAAAAAGCTTAAATTGGCACATTCTATGGTAATAGCTAATGTGGGATGCATAAATATTTGCATCTATATATATATATTCAATCTATTCTCCCATTTTTTGTCAATATTGTTTCTGTGTGCCATTTTCATGCAGAGAACTGCTGAGCTACAGGACAATGAAGAGAATAAATAATGACTAGAGGAAAAATGAGGGTAAGTGGCTAAAATGGGGCTACTGTGAGCATTTGCAGGTTTAATATAGCTAGTAGCACTTCAAAAAACATTTGTCAGTATTTGAAGCTTAGCGTGCTGCCGTCCTGTGCTGTCCAAGGAAAGCAAGCTGCTCCAGGGACTCTGGGACCAGCCATTTATTTCAGGCCACAGTCAACCACTTCCTCCAAAAACACCCTTTCTGCAGAGTTATAGCCTTGGTTTGAAACTTCAGTCATAAAAGCATCTGAGTACAAGTCACATTTACATCTTTAAGAAGGGAGCAAAGCAGGATGGTTTCAAACAATACTACTAAACCTGAAGCCACACAGGACTTGGGTTTTGCTGGTTTACCGCACTTCATTACCACTGAAAATTGAGCTTCTTCACCCTATTTTGGGACCTGTAGAAACAAACCAGATGCACAGGCAGGTGGGATTTCTCCCTTCTGTATTATAAGTGTGACTTTATCATCCTGTTTAACTGGTGCTCTCAATTAGTGCTTATTGCTCAAATTCATAAGTTTATACAACCTCAGGAATGCTGGTTAAAAGTAAGTGTCTCTAGCAAAGGTGTTTGTAGATAGATATTGTGCCAGTGGCTCCAGAACCATCCTCTCATTTCAGCTGGTTAGTGAAATGAGTGACTACTTTACCATATCGACAAAAAAAAAAATTAAGTTCCTTAGAAGACAGGATTAGATTCCCTGCTCAGTCACTGATCCCTCTTCTTAGGTTCAGAATCACAATTATCCTGCAGGCTCTCCATCGCAGAGGAGAGGCCAACATCTCCACCAGGAAAGGACAGTGCTGGTACAGAAGCAGATGACTCCTGTTTGACCAAGAGACGTGATTCAGCACCTGTCCCCAGGCAGAAGAAACTCATTTGGCAGAGGGCTGCAGCAGAGCCTTGAACAGGCTTGTAAAGGCACCCTCCCGTCAGAGAGCAGCTCCTCTGCAATGCAGCTGATCTCCAAGGGTGCAAACTGGTGCCAAATTGCCTAAGGCCAGATTCATAGCTAAGATTCAGTGTGCATTTGTTTGATTTATTTTGTTTTCCATTACATTCTTGCTGCTCTTTTTTTCCAGAGAGCAGTCTATGATTTTAATAGGATGTGCCTTGTTAAATGCTGTTTAACACTCTGAATGCACCCATAGGATCTATTTTGCCTATTTTAAAGTGGTGCTATAAAGCTTCTAAATCCATATCTTGATTATTTAAAAAAAAAGAATTTAAAAATGCTTTCTTTACTTAATGGATTACAGGTTAAGTAGGTGGTCCAGGTTCCTCAAATAACTACAGGGAAATAGTGAATATACATTTATAAACATTTTCTGCAAGTGAGATGTTATATCCATGCAATCATGTCTCCAACATGGAAGTGCTCTAAGGAAAGATATAAGTACAAGAGTTCTCATGGTGCTGGAATACTTGAGGAATGCGGGATTGGAATCAGAGGATCCTTAAGGTCCCTTTAAGGACCAGTTTGAGGCAGACCATTTCACAAGCTGCTGGGATGATTAGGATGCTGTACAGAATCGCTCACGTAGATGTGACAAGGATTCATACCTATAAACAATGTTGTTGCACATTAAATCACTGTGGAGGTACAGCCTATCTATCATTATTGGAGGATATCTATAGTTCTTGTCTAGCTCACTGGAGGATGTGTCTCCTATGCAAAAGCCCTTTGTGTGGCTGTTAATTTTGAGTATATGAGGAATACTGAGTGTTGCTGCAGGTGTTCACAAAACTCATTCCTCAAATCTGCTCTTCAGGAAAGGAATAACTGCAGATATAACTTCCCCCCTCCTTTCTTGCTAACAGCAAAAGCAAACCAGGGCACACTTGTCTCAAGTATTTGTCAGTGTTACCTGAAGTTCTTGAGTTGAAACTTAATTTGTTTCAAGATTTTTATGTAGCAACAACGATGGCCATTTTATTGTTAATCACCTAAAATAAAACAGGCTATAAGTCAAAAAAACACACTCTAAAATTATCACAGATGTTTTTCCAAGCTAATTATAACCACTTATGGGAAAAATAAAAATGACATTTCCATGATGGTGTCCTTTGAAAAGATACCTGGAACTACTGTAAAAAAATGATAAAGTACTTTAGTAATATTTTTACATCAGATGTCAAAGTCACATGTAAAAACAGTGGCAGGGAAAACTTATGTTGTGCATTTGAAATCAAACACTGCAACAAGCACAGAAGGCCTTGGAACCAGATCCTCTCATTTTAAGGCTGACCGTGAATGAAATCATTGGTTTGTTTCTTGCCTGTCAGAAACACTTTTGTTTCTATTTTGAATGTGTTTTGGTTTCCTTCACTTCTTGTTTTCTCTGTCCACAATGTCCATGTGGACTTATTATCCATTCTGTGCTAGGTTAGTAAAAGCCTGAATCCACACTGTACTCCGGGAGTTTCACTGCCTTCTGCAAATACTTCCGTGTCATGTCAACATTAAACCCACCACAGGATGTAAAACTCTTTTCTCTGTGAAACACCAAACCCAAACTGTTATTTTTACTTTTTATTTATCATATTTTACTGCCTGAAAACTAAGATAAAGTCTCTCCCTATGCTTCTACTAAAACTTGGGATTTTTGAAACTACCTATTAATAATAGCCTATCAAAAAACCCAAACAAACCAAAACCAAACCTTTCAAATAGCCTAGTGAAATAAAAAAAAACCAAACCAAAACCAACCCTTTCAAACAGTGACCTACTAAGATTAGTCCAAGTCATAAAAATGCAGAAGATGCAGGAAAGAGCATAAAAAGGATTTCCTGGCAGAGATCATTTTTCAATCACTTACAACAAAACTGTGGTACTCAAACATCAGAAGTTACTTCTTTAAACATAAAGGTCACAACTAACATCTGTCTCTCATATTCCCATGAATAAAATAGAGTTAAATAGACACCGTCTAGTGTTTGCAAAGGGTCTGAGATTCTGAGAGAAAAAGCTCTTTTTAGGTGCCAGTCAGGCCCAGGTGTGGTGCTAAGAAACCACAGCACCGACCATTTACTGCACATTCTTGTTTAAAGAGAGCAGTGAAACCTTAATCAACTAACAGTCTTCCCTTTTCAACAAGGACCTACAGACATGGGGAGCAATGTGATTTCTACTCTCAACAACAAAAACCATCCACGAAACAGAAGGGACTGCATAGAACTTTTGTGCAAGGCAGGCTATCCATGGGATGTACAGAAGTTAAGAGATGAGTGTTATACAGGGATACAGGTTATGAGTGAAAGGGATCTTTGACTTCCATGGACAGCAGGTTACCCCTAGTTAAGCTGTGTGACCTAATCTTTGAACCCCAGGCACCAAGGGAAATGGATAATTATTTATCAGAGAGAAGTTGTGCTCTCAATACTCCCTCTGTTTGTCCAGCTATTAAAGGTTCACCATAGGACATGTTTAGGATATTCCCTTAGGTTAATGAATATCCACAGATAAAAAGAAGTGATCGTTTTAATGTATGTCTCTGTAGCAAGGATAATATTCTCAATTAGGATAAATCCAGCGAGATTAAAGCTGTGCCATAAGGAAATATGACTCCCAGCGTTTATCTTACTGCAAGTTGGAATCAGCATAGCACAAGTTCTGCTGGATTTCTCTGCTGGCTGTGTTCTGGCAAATTATTCAACAATGCAAGAGGAACTGAGAAGTAATGCACACCACATAAGGTGTATGTGACAGTGTATACTCACACTATTTATCTACAATTATAAAAACCAACAGAAAAAAATTAAAAGTTTTTAAAGATTATAGCTGAAGCCTTGAGGGAATATACTGAAAGTATGTTATGGTTTGCAATGGGTCAAAGCACTATTTTAACAAAACGACAAATTATTTATAAAAATGGGTAAAGTGTATCACTAATAATAACCACAGTTCCACATATGGATTGAACTCTTTCAGCCAGAGGATCACAGTGTTTTACTGTCTGTATTCATGGCACAAACCCACGGTCTGAATAAGTGGGCTTCGATTCTGGAAAACATTGAAAAAATAATTGGTTGCAAGGCTCATGCTTGCTCTCAATTTTACCAACTGCTTTTGTGCATGACATCAGCTAAGCTGTTTGCTTCTCTGCGTTCTCCTGAGCACAGGCTTGTGCTCTTAAGAACTCCTTACAACATCCCAGAATTTTCGAGTTGTTGCAAAGCAAGTCATAAACTAAGTTAAAAATAATACAACAGGTAAAGGCAGACCACAGTCTGCCATAGAGAACCCTGAGGCCCTGTGATGACCTTCTGACATGTTGAAACCAAAAGAGCGTTTTGAACAGAGCTCTTTTATCAACATCACCCAGAAGTAAAGCAAAAAAATGGGGAAAGGGGGGGAAAAAAAACCAACCCTAAAAATTCTCTTAGACGTGATCTACTCTTAATTATTTCTTAAACTTACTTCTCTGAAGTTAGACAAAGTGAAAAGTATAGAACAACCACTGTCTTAGTAAGGGCTTCTCCGCTGACAGGGAGCAAAGTTTCTCCCAGCATTTAATCAAGTGAAGTGTAATTTGCTGTGAAAAAGATACATGCTTCTAACAAAACAGAGAATAATGAAAACTATGCCAAAGAGATTTGTAATAGTACATTAACAAATTAATAATAATTCTTACTCCCCCAAATATATTTATGCTTATGACAGTGTAATTACAAAATATGATAACCAGTTCTAAACAAATTCAACAAGGAATGTGAATATGCATAGCAAGAGGTCCCTCCCAGCACTTCCAGATCAAACAGATGCAGGACCAGACTTCCATAAGAGCCCAGGGGGTTAGTCTTCAAGGGCTCAGCACCCTCAGTTGTGGATGGACAGATTTTTCAATATGCTAAGGTCATATTTAGACACTTTCATGATTTCAAGAAGCAGCTGCCCCCCGTTGCCCTGGCAGTGCCACAGAGATCAGGACTTGCACACACGCACAACACTGAGCTCTTGGGTTGAATATGATCACTTTGTTTCGGTGCCTAAACTGGGGATAAGCCTTTGAAGGAAGTCTGGCTCACATTGTGGATAATGACTTTTCTTTTAAAAATCTGGTCCACAGAGCATTCTTTGGATTTCTGACAAGAACCTCCTTTCTCATCTAAATCCAGACAGACCAAGTGGGTGACCCGCTGTGCATAGTTACATGGAAGTTGAAAGCTTATTGCTCCAGCTGAAGTGTGTACTGGACGAGAATCCTAACTATAAGTGAATGTAAGTTATAGTTTTTCTTCTTCGGTTTATTGTAAAATTCTCAGGTCTCCCTGTCCTTCTAGAAGGGGTTATGTGGCACTGCAGTAACACCTGACAGCCTACACAAATGAGCTCTGTGATACTGTTTTGCTGCATTACGACCACCACCAAAGACTCCAATGGATATTGGGTTCTAACACGTTAATTGTAGCACAAAGGGGGTTGAGACAGGCTCACATGCACAAAGACTTATTAGTAGGGTCCACAGCTAACGGCACACTTTAATAGTGCAAGTTATTTTGGTGATAAAATTATGAGAAAAGACAAATTGGATCTCTGTCCAGTCACCATCTGGGGGAAGATGAGCACCCCACCCTGGGTATCCTTACCAGTGCAGCAGGTTGTCTACCAACACATCTCCCACAGTAACTATCTTGATTTCATCAGGACCTGATCAAATTCCCAAGGTTGCTCCTGATAATGACGCTGCTTGGACTGACTGGAGCAGGCGTTAATAGGGGCAGATGCTGCACAGCAGCTGGTTTGTCACCTTTACACATGTGTGTCATTGGGTCAGCTGCTGTAAACCAAGAGCTGCCACCAACTGCCAGAAAAAAGAGTGAGAAACAAGTCTTCCATTAGTAGTGATCACTTCCCATGAGAATTGTACATTGTGTTATTCTGTATTTTGTAGACACACCTGAAGTGCCCTTCAGAGCAAAGATTCTGTGGAAAGGACCCTTTGCTCATCTCTTTTTTGTACCAGACACTATGGAAAAGGCAACACTGAATTGCTACCACTGTATTATGAGAACAGTGTATACTAATGTTTTCTACATCAAGAAATTCGCCCTTTTTGAATAACTGTGTATAAATTTAGGGATCTGTAACAAATAATAAAAATTGCTGATTCTCAGAGAATGCTTTACTCAGCTATTTGCCGTGAAACCACAGGAAGTCAGATAAGTCCAATAGGTAGTTCACTGTGGAAAAGATGCCGAGCCCCTTGGGTACACTAATGGTGCATATGTTTAGAGAGGGCAGTGAAAACCAGGTACCACTTGAAAACATGCGAAACACGCACCTGTTTCTGATTTTTATGGAAATACTGCTTGACTTGCAGGAAAGCCAGCTTGTCAGAGCATAAAAGAAGGGGTCTGTACTCCCTGGCTTAGAAAGACACCCCCTATTCAAGGAGTTCACAGGATTTTGCTGTGTTTGTACAGTACCTGGCTACAACAGAGTGCAAGTCAATAACTTGTGCTCCTCGGCAATGTTGAAAAAAGAGTACATTTCTCTGCCATGTCACAGAGTATGTCATGATGTACTTTCCTCACTCCTCCACTCTTATCTCCTGAGAGTGGTAAAACTCAAAGATTAAACAGTATTCTCTCCCACTCTCCTGTTAAGGATGCTTTAAGCTTTAACTTCTCAACAGACTGCCCCTGTTTCTCCTCCCTTGTTGCTCCCTGTGTAGGTGAGAAAAGGCTTCTGCAGACATGCACTCCCCAGGTTACATATCCGTTCCCTCATAGGGGAACCAGGCACCAGCTTCCTTCAAGGGCTTCTGCTGCATTTGTCCTGCTAAACAGGACAGGCAAAACCAACCCCGTTGTCCTCCAAGACAGCCATGGGTTGAGAGCTTCATCCTGCTGAACAGGTTAAATCCAAGAGGCATAAAGACACTGGCATTGAGCCAGAGGCAGGAATTCATGAGGAAGGAGCAGTAAGTCTCATCTCAGTAAGGAAGCATTGGTTCAGGAACAGCTCACTTCTGAAGACATCCCCTGCAAATCCCCAAAGCCCTTACCTCAATCTCTTGGCCCCTCCCTGTTCTCTCTTCCCCACGGCCACCTCCATCACACCCTCTTGGAAAACAGGGTCAAGGCAGAGGTGGCTCCACAAACTGCCCTGGACTGAAAGCACCTCTGAACAGATCAGCCTTTGTGGTTCAGCAATTTCCATGGCAATGAGTTCTCCTGACTCCTCAGGGAGGGGGAGCCTCACTCTTCCTCTGCAAAGCTCCTGGCTGAGGGCACGGCCCCATGTGCCACCTCAACATCTCAGGGCAATCCCACAGCAACCTCTACCCCTCAGCCAGCTCCAGCCTTCCTCCCATACCTGCCATGCCCATTAAAACCACTAAAAACTGAAGGTGGAAAAGTAACATTTTCTTCTTTTCAGCTCAAGGGAACCACATCTTCCTGCCCTTAAGGAGATGGAAGGAAAACGAAAGGAGAGCCAGCCCCTTGGAAAGTGGGGGCAACAAGGCACAAGATAGGGGAGACACTGCATCACCCAGGGTGCACACCAGAAGCCTGCCCTGGCAGCCTCAACAGATGCCAGGCTTTTTGGCACAGACTCCTTCATGATTTGGAGAAAGATACCCTTCTTCTCTTTGACTTCAGGCCTCTTCATTAAAATAACGTAACACATCACCGTGCAGCTCCAGACAGGTCAGACTCTCAGCACCGGGGACTCCGTAAGGAATGTCCAAAAACCAGGAGTTAAAACAAGGAATATATCCCAGTATGAGTTTCTCAATCTTCTTCCAAAAGGCCCATCATATTTTATTTGAGAAGTAGCGAGGCAGGTGTAACAGCAGGCCTGCTACACTAACAGTGATGAAAACCCAGGCTTCTGCTGCAAGTAAATCAGCCATCATCAGCATAAAATATTATATTTTTTTTCTGTCTTGTTGTAATGTCTTCAAATTACCTTAACACACCAACTGGCATGACAATGTTCTAAAATTACCATAACTGTTACTATAAAAATGCTAGAAGATATTACTCCTCTCTTTAATCTTATTTTTTTAGCCCAAATAAAATGGAAAGCTGCAAACAATGTCAGAGAAAAAGGGCAAACAAACAACTGGAGATTGACAAAAAATGTTAATAAATTACTAAATCCTATTTTCATTTCTCTAAGGTTGTTAAATACATATTTCTTCAATTTGGTGGTAAGTGCTTAGGAAATATAATCTATGTATTTGGCTTGGGAGAGCCCTATTCGTGATACATAGAAAACCATTTCAATCTCTGTTCCAGACATACAGAGCCATAACAACAACTGACTTCTGTGGTGCTCCACTACATTTATCCCAGCACAAGTGAGTCTAGACCCTGACCCTTGAATTGTTCACAGAGAATCAAATGTAGCCCTTACTACTCTTGAGAAGAGACACATGTTAGTAAAGTGGGTACTTGGAATAATGCAAAGTGCCTCTTCAATAATGCTGTTTGTGAAGCTGCATTGTGTTTGGTTCATAATGGACAGCTTCAGCCCTGGTTCGGCACTGGGCAAGAGTTCTTAGAGAATGCAACAAAGATCCATAGAGTAGCTATGTTACTGCAACAATTAAAATCACTTTGATGAAGAGAAAATGCCCAGATGGAAAAGATGAGACAGCAACAATTACACAGTGACAGTGGTTTGGGAAAGATACCCAAAACAGAAGGAGATCTCTACAAAACAGGAATTTATGTTGGCAATGCTTTTAAGAAAACCTATCAGAAATAACCCTTTGTCCTGGGACCAAAATGTTTTCCAGGACCATTACCTTTTCTAGGCTCCTCATCTCCTTCATTTTTAATTAGCTTTTTCCTAGCTGCGCTTAGTTCCATTTCCGCTGTAATAACTGTCTTTACTGCTGTCCTCATACCAGAAACGTTAGCAGGCAATCAGTACTCTTGGGACAGGGACTTGGATTACAAAGGCACAAAGAAGCAGATTTACAGGCCAGGCTTCTCCTGCCTTTGGGCAGTAAGCTGGTCTGAGTAGTGGGGTTTAGCCAAAAAGGATCAACAGACACATCTGCCCATTCCTAGGTATCTGCCTAAAGGTAAAAGCAGAACCAGCTCAGAGTAGTCATGAGGCAAATACTTGAACGCATTGTTTTAAAAGCAAACATAACTCCACAAGCAAAACCCAAGTCACCAGAGCCACAAGATCAGATTTTGTTATACTTCTGTAGCACCTTTCATTTTTATAAAGTAATTCCTGGCTTCTCTTACTGCATCTTAGACTAGAACCTAAGCTCTAGTTTTCTCCAATAAGAATAAATAAACCTGTACTAGCTCCCTTCCATTATGCTCCCAAATTGTTAAACTTCTCAAAGGGTTGATTCTGGGGATTTTGGTTTCATTTCCCCAAATTTCCCGAAATATTCCATAATGCTGTAGCTTTATCTCCCCAGCAACAACTGTCTGCTCTCTCCCAAATGGATTTTTAGAGTGCTTTAGCAAGAATTCTGCAGTAGCTAAGACTATTCCAATATGGTAGAAACAGACTAATTAACATCCAACAGCCATTTTTGCTGTTCTCATTGCACTTGAGCAGAAACTTGATACAAGTCACACATTTTGTGCTCTCCTTTTTCACAGATCACTCAGATCTGCTGTCACTTCTCATAAGGAGTGTAGCAGAGGGAGCCAAGAACCACCACCTTCTTTTTACCTCTGACAAAGGGCATTACAAAGTGCATCATTCCCAAATACAGTCAGGTTCACATGCAACTGCAGGCATTTCTCTCTGAGCTGATGTTGCATTCATATGCTGTTCTTCCGTGTGGTTTCCTACTATAGCTATCTGTAAACACATTTACAGACATGAACATGAAAAAAGCACATAGAAACTCCCAAATACTTAAACTTAGATCACTAAACCACTTCCCTCTCCAGAATTACCTTTTTTTTGGACATATTTCCTTGCTTTCCTTAGCCCCTATTAATCAGACGGGAGACTGAGATATGCAAAAATGATTATCAGTTTCTCAAGCATTCAGTATTTTTGAATATTAACCATAGATTCAGTTTAATTCTATTTTTATCTGAACTAGTCTGCCCATTTCTAATGGCTTGGTTATATTAAAAAAAAAATCTCTTTCTAATTTTAGCATAGAGATTGCAGTACACTCTTCTCCTCATTTATAAATGTTTTAAGGTCTCAACACTACAGTTATTTCCTCTTTTCCATTTTAGTAAGGAAAGGTGCATTTTATTTTAAACTGCTTAATTAATACACATTTTGTAAAATATTTGGCAATAGTAACTTCCTCAAAAAATGATCTTGCAATTATGCATCTTAAGTTGTAATGACAGAAGACCAATTCAGTTGCTGCAAAATTAACATCAGCATCAAATGGCTGTCTCTCTGAGCCTGTTTACGCTTATCTACTGATCTAGAATTCCTATCAAGAGCATGATAAATTATTAAGGTGTATGACAACAAAGACTCCTCCTTGAGCAATATTACAAAGGCATTCTTCTAATGCTAAAATTCTTGTTATTACCAAAGCAATTGGAAGAGGCAGGAAGATGAAGTAGGGTCCTGTATAAGATTCATTTCAGGAAGGTGTGTACTTGAAGTCCTCCAGGGAAAGAGGAGAGCCAGTCAAGGGAAAATGCTGAATCTATGGCATTTCACCCTAACACTCTTGCCATCTTCCATTCAGATAGTGACTGTGGAAAATGCTGAAGAAAAAAAGTTACAGCCCAATATTCTGTTGGCAAAGTACAGTCACTGGCATTTATTTTGTCGTCATAATAGTCCTTGGCAGGCTATCCTTCCCAGCAATACAACAAACATTTTAAATGCCTTTTCAGCTAAGCAGCTTGGAGAGCTGTGCAAAAATAAACCACAAGTAAGCAGTTTCAAATTAAGAGTTAAAGCAACAATAACTGCTACTTAATTCCTACTCACTTGCAGTTCCCATTGCGACAGCACAAAGAAAGTAGCCAGTCAGGATTCATTGCTTAGGTACAGTGAACAAAACTTATTAGCTGTTTGCTGTCAATTAAGATCATAGAACCGTTTGGGTCGGGAGAGACCTTAAAAATCATCTGGTTCCAACACCCCTCCCATGGGAAGGGACACCTCCCCGTAAATCAGTTTGCTTAAAGCCCCATCCACTGCAGCCTTGAACATTTCCACAGAGAGGGAGTGAACAACCTCTCTGGACAACCTGTTCTAGTGCTTCGCCACCCTCAAAGCAAAGAATTTCTTCCTAAAGTCTAATATAAATCTACCCCCTTTCAGTTTAAAGCCATTCCCCCTTGTCCTAGCACTGCACGCCCCTGTAAAAGGTCCCTCTTACAGGCTCTCCTTTAGGTACTCAAAGGGTCTC
>VZTG01003814.1:0-17115 GCA_013397845.1 Melanocharis versteri
ATATATGTATATATATATAAATTATAGTTTAAATAATTATAAAATGAACAGCCTGGTAACTCCAGAGGTCCTTCAGGGAAAACTTGCCCCAGTATGGGAGCAGTAATGACAGCACCAGGTAAATTCTTGTCAGGAGCCTGCTCCGGTGTAGGTCCTTCCTTCAGGGAATATTCACTGGCTCCATTGTCGGGTCCTCCATGGGCTGCAGTGTGGATATCTGCTCTGGCATTATCCCCTCCCCGGGCTGCCAGGAAGACCTGCTCTGGTGGCTGGAGTGCCCCTTCCCTGACTTCTGATCTGTTTGCACTTCTGCTGTTCATCCCACACAGGTGTGTATGGCACTGAAAATAAATTAAGCAATTCCTTTGAAAATATTATTTATGATATTTAAGGGAAAGAAAGGTCTATAACGGATGGGGGAAAAAACTGGCCTTTTAGAACTGATGGAAATAGTCTAAAAAGTGAGGATGCAGCTCTGAATATTAGGTACTCTATGTCACAGTAATCTTCATAGTAACAGAATTCAGTATTTTCTGTTTAGTCCTGCTTTCTTCTATATTTTAATGACATGTTAATTTTGAAGTTAAAGTTCTTGGACAAAGTTACACAGACTATACAGTGATTTTGAAATACTTTTGTTAACACAAAGTCTTCAGAAATTTGAAGATGCCGGATATTTTGTGTTTGCACAATTAACATTTCTGAATGGCACTTTTCTACTGTTCATGTACAATAGAAGCACATGGGAATTAAAAATTTTAAGCAAAAGTTCTGAGCTGAAGACAGAAACTTAATTTTTCAGTTCTTGATTTCATAATTTGGGAGTTTCTTTTCCTACTTGTCTTAGCGGTCTCTTACAACCATTGCAGTGAAAAGAGACTTGAAGAAAAGTGCTTTGACTCTGCAAAGTGTGACAGACTTGATCGCTACTACAGAAAATCAGAACATGTCAAAGTGGCAGTTCCCTCATGCTGAACTCTACTATTGATCCAGACCTGAGTCAAGGAAAACGCATAAACCCCCTCATACAAACCCCAGAGACAGGCAATCAGCAGATCCTGAAAGCCAATTCAAAGTTGCTAGTTTCAATATAAACCACGGAAACTGGCCAGCAAGCTATTGAGGTGAAAACATGTCACCTGAAGTTTCAGCTTTCCAATCCACGGTTGATATCTTCAGTCAGTGGAGACAAGGTGTGAATAATGATGGACTATCAGAAACTTTTCTTCAAACTATTACTCAGCTGCCAAACTGTGTTAAAGCATGACATTGATAATGAATGCAGTGTGATGATTTGGAGGACCTGTTGCTTGCAGTCAGCAAGGACATTTCCCTTGCACAATATACATTATTTTTAGCATAATTTATTTTGCATGTGGTTGTGGAATATACAGGTCACTACAGGAGTTAAAGCAAACCAAAAGTAGTAGTCCAATGTTGTAATATGTAGTCCAACATTGTAGTGGTCTAAGAGAAGCTTCAACCATGTGATTATGAGATCAGGGAAAATACTACACATTTTTATAGAAAGTTTCACAATATTTAAATTGGATTTTTTATATATTAATGGATAATTTACTTGCACATGTCTGCAGTGCAAGTTTTTATTTTCTACAGGTATACATATATATGGGTATATTGGAGCATAGTATAATGCATGGTGAGACTAAAGGTATTTCAGCAATAGGATAGCTGTCTCTAATGGATTAGGGACTGGTCATGTGGACAGTTTTGTGTCACAGTGGAAGCAGAAGATAACTCATTTGAATCTTATCTTAGGGACTTTCATTCCAGCACTGTCTGTTTTTCTGTCTATAGGAGCTTCTTAAGATCCATCTAGAACAGGTCATGTCTGCTACGGATGTGCACAAGGGCAGCTGGTAAACAAACAGCTGTCACACTAATATTTATTCCATTTAAAACATGACATAGCAAATGCACAGACGAAATTATACATGTGAAGAAACACTGAATGAGCCCACCCAAATGTTAAAATTACAATAAAGAAAAACAATCTGAGCTCTTCATAGACATTCACAGAATCAGCAAAGTAATCTTAATCCATAATCCTCATGTGATGTAATCTGCTTTGGTCTACCTGCAGAAATCATGCTAGGTCAGCTCATTCCAGTTATGTTTTGGGTCTGTTCTTTTCAATTCTATTAACTGAGAATTAAGGGGGAAAAATGAAGTGGGTAAGAAATATTACTCTGTGAATATTAAAAATCTTTACCACTTTGATACATTTAAGGATCTGCAGAAATTAGCAAGTAATTTGGGGAAGTTATCATGAAGCAAACAAACAGATTTTACTAGATGTATAGCCATGACAACTTTTTTTTTTTAATAATGAATACTGATAAAATAATAAACACTGATAAAAAAACAGTCTGCAAAAATATGTTGCTAACTAAATGAGAAATCCCACCTTGCCCATTAGTTTGCTTGAGGAATGGTGGTTATCGGTTATAAGACCCCAGCTCAGACAGGAAAAGTAAGTGTGAACTGGCAGCTGTCCAGAGCTGGGTTTGTGTGTGTGAGAGTAGGGCACATGGCAAATGGGTTTTAGGCCAGGACTGGCTATGATTTGTATCTTTGTTGTTCACTGCTGCCTATAACTTCATTAATTGTATTACTGACAGTTTTCTAAATTAAAAAGGACTATTTGAAAAAATGTATGATCAAGTAAGGTATAAAACTGATATGTTCCTGCCCTGAAAGTCACAGGTTTCTAAATAAAAATATCTTGGATAAGCTAAACCTTATATAAGATGGTTATGTTATAAAACAGTGTGTGGAATTGAATTACTCTCCTGCTATGATGAGTTGGAATCACTGATTTTGCAGTCTGTGTTTAGTATTAAGGGCTACACGAGATACTCAGTTGCGCCAGGGAGGATATGAAGAGATTAGAGAGACTAATATATCACAGGCTAACCTCTTTGCTCTGGACATTCGCAGGAACACAGGCAATTCTCATTCTGCTGCCTTCTGGAGCCACTGGATATCAAAACAAACAAAACCAAATCAAAATTGTAAGGAAAGCTGAAGTTCAAGGTAAGCAACTCTTTTATTAGTTATAATTTTCCATGTTGAGCTGATTTTCCATTCTAAATTGTGAATTTACGTATCAGCTATAATTTTCTAGGAAAAAAAATAACATCACTGGTTGAACAGTTACTAGCTGCAACTAACTCACCTTTTGTTTTATATCTCCTTAGTGGAATTCCTGAATGATAGTACTGTTGATCTCAACTTTTTTTGAATTATGATAATAAAGATACTTCTAGCTAAGTGGTAAAAATTAGAGTATTATTAGGAGTGCTTATTCCTTGAAAAATATCAAAAGTCTCTGTGGATACATAAAAATCACATGCTAGAAAACAGATAAGCCACACAAATAATTTTTATTTTCATAGAATCATAACATATGAAGGGAAATGTAGTCTTATATAACATAATCTGTCATCAAATTAATTGTTTTATAAAATAGGTTAATAGTAGATAAGAAGTTCCAACTAAACAACATTTGTATGGCTTTCTTACTTGTCCCAACAGGAGAGATAATCCAGTTTATTTTCTTAGAATTTTAGAAACACGTACTAAACTGCTAGGGTTATGCTAGAATTTCTGATTCGTGTGTGGATTACCCTTTTGTGGCTGTGTTCTTGATCAGTGGTATCAGGAGTTCTGTGAGGACATTTAGAACATCATGAATACAACCTATGAACAAAGTTAAATAGCAACTTCATGCTCTGGAGAGAGTGGTGTTTCCTAGAGGTGTCCATGAACAGTGAAATAATATTTACTTGAGGAAGGGAAAAGAGAAAGAAGGAACAATTATGAAAGATGGAAGTAAAAACTGAAGAAAAATAACAACTTCAATCCAACTATCACAGTCTTAACTGTTGTGTAATACTCTGTGTAAGCATACAGAGAAGGAAACTCAAATTAGTCATATTGTTAAATGCTACAGTTTCGCATTGCTAAACTTTCATGTACATAGGAAAATGATCCTAAAAATAGTTTCAAGTAAGATTTTTTGATAATTTTGATAATTCTTGAAAGTATTGTGAGCCTCATTGCTGAAGATATTTACTAATCCTAGAAATTTCTAGGTCTTAAAAATATCTGGTGAAGAGATACTACACTTGCCATTTATTAATTAAATGTGAGTCAAAAATACAGTTTTGATAAAAATATATTAAAGGCATGAAGCTTTAGACTACTTATAATTAATTTACAGAATTTTTTCTTAAATGTAGATATAATATAAGAATCCTCGAATAGAGATCGATAGAAGCCAAGTGACAACAGTAGGAGCTTAAATTGAGCAGGACTTTGAAACTGTTATTTTAATGCAGTATATAAGCCCGTTCATGCTGTAAGGGAAATTTTATGCTTATGCTACAGGGTTTTGTCCAAAAATACTGATCTTTAGCAACTGAGCTTTTGTGTTTAATTTCTTTTTTAATCATAATAAATAACATAGCCGATGTCCTAGGCAGTTTAGGGCAAAAATGCAACAAATAAGGCAAGGTGGTAATCCTCTTGTATTTGTGTGATCCCCGTGGTAGCAGGAAAAACATTTCTACCAGCTGAATAACTCAGCACTTCATAGATTTACCAAAGGCAAGTAAGTGAGTCAGGAACTTCTGGTGAGAAGTTAGGAAGGGACTCAACTGGGAAGGGACTTGAAAAAATAAAATAAAATTTTAAAATGGAGCTAGTTCTTAGGGAGGAACTGAGTCAAATTATGGAAAGATAAGAATACAGAAACAGCTATAAGTTCAAACCTGAAACTGTTGGCAGTCATTAAAACTTGGTCTTTTAAGAGCTTTGATTTGTTACTCTTGAGTTGTTTCTGGAAGGAGATACCTTCAATGACTGGGAACCTTGATTGTGTTGTAGAGTGTCTTAATTCAATTTTATTTTGTGGATTTTTAGGTCCAGGGAGCATAGTCAATAGCAAACATTGCTGTACTAGAATTTTTCTATGAAATTTTGGTTTGCAAATGATATTGGAAGAGAGTTATCTCTTTAACACAGAGGAAAACATTTGAATTTATAGAACTCTTCTTCCATATTTTGCTGCAGGCAAACTCAGAAAGCAAACCAGTGAAAGGCCTGAAAAGCATCTAGATCATACTTTACAAAGATGAATATTTGATTTCAAAGTCACTTTTCTAGGTCAAAAGAAAGAATATAAAGAAGAAAGAACATCCATTTATTTAACATAGAGCTGTAGATGCATATTTCCTCTTAATCTTTGCATAAATCCATTCCTTTAATGATAAAATGCTTTTGTCTTCTCTACAGTCATAAGGCTATCAAAGACACTGAGGTAATGGGCAAAGTTAAGAGCTCAGTTTGGTCATATCCCACCTCTCCCATCAGAACCCATGGGGAGCACTCAGCTGCTCTTTGATTCTCTTTGTGTGCCTTCTGAGTTAGAGATGATTATTTTCACTTTTATTTTTGTAAATGTAGTACAGGTGTTAAGGGAATTATAGTCAAAATGATGACTTGAAGATACTTCAGGGCAGGGGAAGAGGAAAGATGAGATGAAAGAAGGGAGAGGATCCATGTGGGAGGGAATATTTGCTTGTTTTAGCTGAATTCATCTGTCTTCGTATCCTCAGAATTTCTTTGTGTGAATTAGTCCAAAGGACTCCAGGAATTGTTAAGAAACTTCATTAAATCTGCTACAACTCCAAGTATCTCTGTGCTATAAAAATGAACTCTGTTAAAGTGGAAATTCTCTTTCAGCTGGTGAGAGTTAATCTGAGATGCTAAAATCAATGGATGCAGTAGAAAAAAAAATAGCCAAGCCCAAATGGGTGAGGTTTATTTTAAGCGGAATTAATTTATAATAGTAATTTAAAACTCTTTATGAGTTTTTTTTCAGCTAGTTACTACACTTTATTTAACAGTAAATCTGGTAAGAGAAATGGGCTGTATATTTACATTCATAGTGTGCTTGCTGCTGTTCTACAGTCTCTAAAGTGACTGTATATTGTTGCTTGGGTTGCTTTGGGAAACCCTGTAGCTGAATTAGATCACGGGCAAATTTGTAACTTTGGTGTTATATTATTGTAAAACAACAAGTTTTTTAGCAGTATTCCATGGAATTAATGAAACGCAGTGGAGTCTCTACGCTTAGATGTATTCAAAAGCTGTCTGTACATGTTCCTGGGCAATCAGCTGTAGGTGGCCCCTCATGAGTAGAGGACTTCAATGGGATTGTCCAGAAGTTCCTTCCAACCTCAGCCAGTCTGTCATTCTGTGAATGTGCAAACATTCCAACAAAGCTGTAAAAATATACTTCTTCAGGCCTACAAATGGCTTGATCATTTTCAGAAATAGCATTTGAAACAGTTGTCATATTCCTTTTCCTCCATGCCTCAAGCTGTTACAAAGGCTTTTTTGTGAGGCTTAGAAACTGCTCTTGATCTTAACTGCAGGTGTTATTTGAACTGGATTTGTCAGCCAGGGGCTTGTACTGTAAAGGAAGAGAGCACTTAGGTAGGGCTTATAAACTTTACCTTTCAAGTATACACTAAAACTGAGATTCAGCTGAAGACATGGGGACGTCTAAATTTCAAGAAAGCTGGCTCTGTGGCTTCCCACAAAGCTGTCTAACTTTATGAGGTACACACTGCTCCCTCTAGTTATGTGCCCACAGGTAGGTATGTAATGCCATTTAATGTGCCTTGTGGTAGAGCTGGCAGATATGACTGAGAATTTATAAAATAAATTCTAGATCTTATAAAAGATCTTTTTCTCTCTGCACTGGCAGCTGAAGTCTTAAGTAGCATATAACGTGTTTATGCAACTGCATCCCATCTGTTATTCACCTGATTCCCCCTTAATGGTTTATGGACTGGCTCTCATCCAACTGCAACAGGAGTCTGAACACAGCTCACATGCAGAGTTTGTTTGTGGGTACTTAAATGTAGGCATCCTTTTAACTTAGTTAAATCCTGCTCTAGAATCCAATTGCTTAGTGTGAAAATGATGATAAGGTCTCTGAAAATCTGAATGCTTATTTACAGAGTGCAAACGCTGTTAAGAGCAGTGGACCTTGGGACCCAGGGGAGTTTTCCTCCCATGCCAGTAGAGTTAAAACTGCTGTGGCTCCCTGTTTGAAGTCCACCCAGTAGCAAGGCCAAACGTGTCATCAGTACACACACATGTGCACACTCAATTGCTCCCTGAGTAAAGACACAGTGAGCAGATGAAGTTGTGAATTGAAAATCATAGGAAATCATGAGATACTTTTATGGACCTCACGACTACAGTATGTGAGTTTTTAAATTCTTGAAACTATTAATTACCACTGTTAGAGTAAGATGTGTCACTGTTCCCATATAATAGATAAAGCCTCCTACACAGTGGTATACAGTTAATCACCAGAAGTGATTAACTTCTAGTGGCTACCTACAGGTATAAAAAAACCTCTTTAACAATAGGAAGTCTTGGTTTCTTAAGCTATAGATCATCTTCTGGGTTTAGCAACTTGTTGAGGAAAAAGAGACTGCTACATTGCCGGATGATACAAGCCACTGCAACGTGTTTAACTATCTAAAGAAAGTAGTGTTGTAAGAATTAGAAAAGTGCACTGAATATAGTGAGCTTGGGGGTTTTGGACTATACTGAGTTTCATCATTGTTTATTTCATTACAGTGAAACTTTGGCATACAGGCAACAAATTATAAAAATAGTTTTTCTTTTCAAAGGCAAAGAGAAATAATAAGAGTATTAATAAGAGAAGCTCTCTTTCTAAAATAGAGATTACACCATGTGGAAATGTATTGCTGCAGAAGTTGTAAGAGTCTAATGAAAGTTCCATATCATAATGATAAGTATTGCATAAACAATGGTAATTTATATTTTCAGATACTGGATACTATGAAGGATGTCCTGTGTGATATTAGAACTCTGATAAGTGAGAGAAAGATTCTATGCACTGCAGGGTGCTCATACACGTGGGCACCAATGACACTGCCAGGGAAGACCCTGAGGCTAGCCAGAGCAACTAGAAGGCTCTGGGGACAATGGGAGTCCAGTTTTTATTCCCAATCCTTCTGGTGAAGAGGAAAGACTCGGGCAGGAGTAGATGTGCATTTCATGAGATCCCAGGTATGTCAGATTTAGTGGGGTTCCTTGTGTTCCTGGTGTGCTGAGATGGATGGAAAGAACGTCTTTAAGAAAGACAAAGGTAAAGAGAAAGGGAGTTGCTGCTGATGTAGAGGAGCAGCTTGAATGTGGGAAGCTCTTCTGTGGTATGGGCAACAGTGCAGGTGAGAGCTTGCACGTCAGGGTCAGAGGAGCAGCCGATAACATGACATTGTGGCAAGGGCATGTTACAGACACTCTGAATGTGAGTGAAGAAGTAGTCAGCCTTCCTTATACAGTTGACTAAAATCTTTGTATTAGAGACTGTGCTTCTCATAGGGTTTTTAAACCTCCCTGACACCTGACAAAAGGGCAGTACAGCAGGACACATCCTCAGAAAATTCTGGAGGTTGTCAGGTACAACTTCATAATACAAATGTTGTGCGTGACAAGCAAAGGTGATGTTTTCCTGGACATTCATGGCCTCTGAAAAGCTTTCTGGGGATGTGACAGTCAATGACATGCAGGCTGGGTGGGTGACCATGAAATTGCAGAGCTCAGGATCCTGAGGGGATTCCTGAGGAAGGCAAGCAACAGAACCCAGACCCCGAATTTCAAAAATAGGGACTTCAGCTTAGTTAGAGAACTGGGAAGTAAAATCTGGTGGGAAGCAGTATTGAAGGGCAAAGGAGCTCATGAAAGTTAGCAGATCTTTAAGATCAGTCTCCTTGAAACAAAATAATGATCCATCCTAGTACTCACAAAAATTAGTATATATATCAGGAGTCTGTCTTGGTTAAGCAAGGACCTGGCTGGGGTCCAGTGCAAAAAGAACATTTATAGACGTAGAAGTGAGAGCAGGCCAAGGAGGAATTTAGAAACATTGCTTGGGTAGGTACAGATGGTGTTAGGTAGGTCAAACAGTGGAAGAGGATAAAGTCAGTGATCTGAGTAATCTCAATATATACAGATCCACAGGACTATAAGGGATGCATCTGTGAGTACTCGGAGATTTGGGCAATGTCATATGAGGTAATTCTTAGGTGTCCTTGAAAGGTTGTGGAGGCTGGGGGAGTTCCCTGACGACTGGGGAAAGGAAAATGCTACAACAGTCTTCAGAGAGAACCAAAAATGATACCAGTAAACAAAAGGGCAGGTCAACCTCACCTTCATTACTGGAAAAATCATGGAGTGAGTCCTGTTGTAAGCCATTTCTAGACAAATGAAGAGAAAGGCGGTGAATGAAAATATCCAATATAGATGTACAACATGTAGGTCGTGCCTTGGTCAGTTGGATTGCCCTTACCCTGTTTGGTATGTTTATCAATGATCTGGAGGAGGAGAAGGAATGGACCCTCAAGTTTGTGCATAATTCCAAACTGGCAGATGAGGTCAATGTGCTCTGTGGTAGGGCTGGCATTCAAGGAGATGTAGACAGGTTGGAGGAATGGGCAGACATGAACCTATTGAAATTCAGGAGGGATTTGTGCAAAGACCTTCACTTTAGATGGTCAACAGTATATTGGGCTGTATTGTAGCCAAGAAATTGAGGGAACTGATTATTCCTTTGTACTCAGCATTTGTAATATTGTATCTGGAGTGCAGCGGCCAGGTTTGGGTTCCTCTGCATAAGAAAGAGATTGACAAACTGGAATAAGTCCAGTGAAGGGCTGCCCAGACTTAGGATATTGGAGTAGCTGTCCTCTGGGGAGAGGCTGAGAGAAAGGTTTGTTCAGCTTTATCTAGAGAAGGCTCATGATGAATCCTATCACCATTTTTGTGTTCCTAGTGGGAGGAGACAGAGAAAATAGAGCCTTACTACTCCCCAAGGTGCACAGTGAAAGGATGAGAAGTAATTGAGGCAAGTTGCAACAAAAGAAATTCTGATTAGACTTAAGGTTGCCCTGAGAGAGTTAAATCTCTGTCCTTGAAAATACTAAACCTGACTGAAAGTGCCTCTGAGCAACCTAACATGTTGGCAGTGTTTTGAGAAACTGGTTGGTCTAGGTGACCTCCAAAGGTTACTTCTTACCCATTCTAAAACTGGTTTTGGACTAAAATGGAAATCAAGGCCTTTGGCATTTATGACTGGTTTTGTGCCATTATCAGCAAGGAACTATTTCTAGTGTCAAGAGTATAAAGCCTCTACGTACATATCTGAAGAGAAGGGTAAACTTTCTTAGTCCTGAATAGATATACTTTCTGGGATAAAGACTGTTGTTTACATTACCTGAAATGAGCACTATTCAGAGCCCATTCTAAGGAGTATAGATCAAAGATAACATTTTTACCTTTTTCTCTTTAATTCCATCACAGGGATAGTTGGTAGCTAATGCCAGAAAACCTAGCTAATGTGTATTTAACATGGTCTACAACACGTCACTCAATACATGGGAAGCCATGGGCAGTATCCACTGGAACTGTGTGCTTTGCATTCCTGTTATCATTCTACTTGTGAGCTCCTACAGAAGGACACAGGTGCTTAACTTTAATCTCTTATCTTTGGAAATTGTAACCTTGGCCAATACTTAGGGGGTTTAGTTAAAATCAATGTAATACAAAAGATTTATATTTGATAGACCTAATGAATCTTAATACCTACTCCCCTCTATNATGTAACATAATGTTTAAAGTGAGCCTGTTATCTGTGGCATAGGCAGGAACTGAACATATAATCTAAATATGTACTTCACTAGTGAGACGTTCCTTTGTTTAGGCTATGAAGTTTTTCCTATTGTGCTCTTGGCATGAAAGAGATAACTGCTAGGGGAATTGGAACTTTCCACACTCTTATCTTACCAATTAAAATCCTAAGAGAAAGATCCTGAGGGTCTCACTGTTATGCTCACTGGTGCAAACTTAATTCTTTATTTTAATGCGATTTATCAGAAATTGCTGCTAATGATAGCTCAAATTTTACCCTAGGTTCTTCCTTTGCTTTGCTCTTGAATTTTAATAATTAAATATATTATTCTTTCACCATATAAGCAAATAAAAATTGAACTCTTTGTGGTGATATCTGTACCACTATTAGTTGGACTCAACTGCTGTAGGTGAACAAGCTCATATTAAGGAAAGCAACTGGAGAATAACAGGACAGAACTACAACATCGTTGCACGTTGTTTAAGATACAGCCTTTGAGATTAGTGGCTATTTTGTACCATTCTTCACTTTAAGATGCAAAACACTATTTGTGTAGTAGAAATACTGATTGCAGATAAACATTAGCTGTTTAACATTGAGACTAATCTATACTATGCTCATATTGAGAGCACGTCAGCATTGTTGTGCTGTACTCAGTTGCCAGACCTTGTTTTGTTTAAGTAAGAAAATGTGGTTTTGATTGCTGGAAGAACTTAGCCAGGTGTTCATGCACTGGTTATTCAGTAGGGTAAAGTGCATGTACTAATCCTATTTTGCTTGGACTGATGATAACAAGGCTAAATATCTGCAGAGACTTCTCAGAAGTGATTTGTTTAACCTTAAAAAGGATGCTATAACAATAATGCTATTATATCAGAGTGCATGGTATCCCAAAACCCCAGACATTCAGGTACTCTGGAATGCTGCAAATAATTCTGCCCAGGATGTTTTATATTACCTGGGAGTTTTATGCTGTATTCAGTTTTGGGTTAGGTCACTTTTTTTCCCTCAAGCAGGTGAGTTTTGAAGGATTTTTGAAACAGGGTACATCACTATTCCACTAGTTTCTCAGCCTGCATTTACAAAGTAATGGAATAGAGAATTCTATGCAGAAAGAGAAGAGTTAAATATACTTGAATAGAAGAGCAGAAACACACAATGCTTTGCAAGGTTCCTTGTTATAATCATTTACGGGTTTTTTTTTGGTGACTACTAATTCAGGTGAGACAGGAGAGTAGTCATGATCTTGAAGAATATTTGCTGTGCAGTATTCAGCCAAACTTTGGTTGGTATGTAGATGAGTGCAGTTTTGACACAGAGTTAGAACTTGTGAGACAAGAAGCCTTGCTGGTGAGGGCTATCATTACAAGGCATTGCTCATTCTGTATAGCAGATGGTCTGAACTGTTGGATGCATCTTAACCATCTCTTTTAAACTCCACAGTCTCTGTATCTCTGAAATGAGGTAGATAAATGTGATAGGGGCACTGCAACATTGAGCTAAGTATTTGTACAAGTTAGAATATAAAATTATTAACGTGTAGAGTTTTATAAATATGTTTATGCAAATTCTAGCTTCTTGTCTAGCTTCCTCTATCTTCTTTTGTGGTACTGCTCAGTACAGTCTCTGGTAATCGCTAACAATTAACACAACTTCTACCTCCTTACTTTTGTCTGGGCACAGTGCCAGGCATATTATTAAGATATAAAAGTTTCTCCCATTTTGCTAGTTCATGCCAAGGTGTTGCTGACCTCTTCCTTTCTTCTGATGATCTTAGCATTACTTCTCCAACTTCTGTGCACTAAATGGCTTTTTCTCAATGAAAATGTAAAGAGCACATCTATACTGCTGATGAGAAAATTGGATGTATTCAATGTAGTTAATCAGTAAATTAACTTCAAGCACTCATTTTAGTGCTGCAGATACACTCTTAACTGAGATTCCCTCGCCCCAGATCAGATTCAGTACTGGCAAAAGATGAACTAGTGTCCTTGTGCTGCTTCTGCATACTCAGCTCTAACTTGGACTGGCTCCTTTGGAGATCTGATGCATCTTGTTTGCATACCAAACTGGTCAGGCCTGGATGAAGGTACTGCATTGCTGATAAAGCACCGTGTTTAGTCTGAATGAAGTTACATCACTTCAAATATATTGTGCCTTTATTCTGCAGGGATAAAGACGCCATATATGGCCTCAATGAAAAAATATATAAGTGTTTGTGATTGTGCTGATCTATTTTGCATTCAAACAGATACAACGAAGATTCTACAAAAACTGTGAACAGGTCCTCAAAGGGTAGTTTGATTTGCCGCTATTCATGATTATCCTTTTTATATTACCTAGTATCAAAGAAAAGGCAACTTGCTTCTGTATCTCTGCCTCTAAATTTGCAGAAAGAACTCTAATTTGCACACACTTTAAAAAAGACTTTTTTTTGTCTCTGAAAGAGTTTTAATCATATTTTTCTGCACTAGAGATTAAACATTTTTTTTCATAAGGGTTTTTCTCCTGGCACGAATGAGCTGTTTCTTGCAAGTTAGATATTACAATTTTTGAGAAATAGGCTGATTCATTTGAAAACTTTTCTTTCCTTGCTACAACAGAATCTTATGACTCATTAGTTTGTGAGTTTCATTGGTTTGTGAGCTTCACTGGTAACACCAAAATGAGAGAGTTCTTGTCATTTTTGGACAGATCATAAAGTATATGGGGAGAAAGATGTGGAAATGATAGGATGTAGGGAAAACAGGCCTAGAGCAGGACTTCTGGAACAGATAACTATTGATTTCACGCTGTTTCATAAGAAAAGGTAAATGTCACAGAACTGTGAAAAGAGACAGTTTCCACAAAAATCCCTAAGATATTTGAAATCATAATAATTTTTAAGGTGAAATCCTCGGCTTTGGTGAAGCCAATAATGAACTTCCCACTGGTCATTTTTCACCCTTTGCCTCTTTTTGAGCTCAGCTTATTTCCTTAGGCATTATGTCTCTTTCTCCTATCTTCTATCTCAGGACATGTTAACGGTGAAACAGAAACAGTGTATATAGTTTTAAACAGTAATCATCAGCAGAACTCCTGTTTCCTCACTTTTAATTGTTTTATTGAGCGAATTCATTGTGTTTTGATCTTGCTTGTTTTGTCTGTGTCTATACTCAACATATGCCATCTGATTTTAAACAGAAGACAACTTCTCAGTCTGAGTCAGAAGCACTAGTTACTTATTTGACTTTGAATAAAGAAATATAGGGATGTTGTTTGTTTAGAAAACTTTCATTTGGGAATGTTATAAACTTTCAGACTACCCAAATAAAGACAGAAATACCACCCTCTACAAAATATTCAATATTTAAGAGTATTATGAATGCTCACATTAGTTAGTATCAGAAAACCAAATGTTTTCACTGATTAAATCCATCTTTCCCCATGTTTGTTTTGCACTTGTCTTCATTCATGCAGCAGCACTTTGCACATCTATTCATAATTATGTGTATGATGTTCACTTGTGCAAAATGATGTGGGAATGTGTATTCGTTTCCTTCTAATCCCCTTAACTGAACTTTATATCTTTCCTTCACATATCAAGGAAATCCACCTTCCTTCAGGTGTGACTGCATTGCATGTTGCCTCTTCCACAGGCCTTTCTAATGTCTTTACCTAGAACACCATGTGAAGAGGCAGCCACTTACACTCATATCATGCTACTCCACTTAGACAGTTTTCCCTCTGTGCTTCCCTCATGTTCTCTGCTGAGCTGTTCTTTTGATGTGAAACTTGTAGCCACTCAAGAGAAAAGTAGAAAGCCCCCAACTGCTACTAGTTTCATCATTTACTGTGAACCAGTACTGGAAAAATTATCTCTGATTGCTACAATACACAAGCACTATAAATATTTGTACAGCATCCTTACGTAGGTCATTTTGGGAGCTCATCTGCATACAGCTGCATCTGAGCAAAGTACTAATGAACCTAAAGAAGGAGACAAGCAAGAGTACCAAATGCTGGCACATCCTCCTTGCTAAAACAAATGATATTTGTGAAGATCTAGTTGCTTAAACATATCTGAATATGCAAAATGCAGCCACAATTTAGTAAGATCTCTAGGAAAGATTTGGTAAAACCTTGGCTCTGATCAATGAGGCAGGAAAACTAGTGGCAAAGACATAGGAAGGCCAAGGCTTTTATGGATTAGGTTTGTCCTGTAGTTTCCCAGGTCTCTGAGTGAAAGCATGAGCTGTAGTAGAGTGACAGACTTAGAGAGCACTTAAACCAGTTGGATATGCAGAAGCTTATGGCACTAAATGGGATGGATCAAAGAGTGATGAGGGAGCTGATGCTACTTTCTTCAGAAAGTCACTGAGTAAGTCCCCTAATGACCAGAAAAAAAGCAAGCACTGTACCCATCTTCAAAAAGGAGGTACATAAGAAAACTACCAGGCAGTTCGACAAGTGTGACCAGTACCCTTCCTGGGAAAGTTACAGAGCAAGTCCTCTTTGAAACCATGTCCAATCAGACAAAGGACAGGAAGGTTATTAAAAACAGACAGCATGTGTCTAACCCCAGGCAAATCACTCCATCAGGCTTTCAGCATGATCAACTGTAACATCCTTATAGCCAAATTAGGGAGACCTGTACAGTGAATGAAAAATAGACTGAACTATCAGGCTCAAACCGGCTGTGGTTACTTGCATCACGTCCAACTGCTGGCATGTTACTATTTGTATCTTTCTGACTAATGTATCTTTCTGCTACTGATGTGAGCAAAGGCATGGAATACACCCTCTGCAAATCTCAGTTTGGAGAGCAGTAGATACGCTGAAGACAGGGCCACTGACAGGTGGGAGGATGGGCTGGTAGGAACGTCTTGAAGTTGAAAAATGGCAAGTGCAGCGTCCTAAATCTGGGAAGGAGTAACTCCATGCACCAGGACAGGCTGTCCCAAAAGCAGCTTTGCAGCAAACATCCAGGTGAAACGCATTTCAGCAGTATGCGGTTGTGATGAAGAATGCCAGAGGCAGACTGACCTAGGCTACCTCAAGTGGTGCTGGAAGGCTGGAGAAGGTGATTTTTCTCAATATATTCAGCAGTTGTGAAACTGCATTAGGAGTACAGTGGCCAGTTTGGGGCTGACTGGTCCTGGAATGACACTGACGTGGTGGAGACAGTCATCACGATGGTAGTCCAGTACTGAAACACAGATACAGAGAAGCTGTAAAATCTCCATCCACAAGGACATTCAAAACTCTGCTGTTCGGGGCACGGAGCAACGTGACCTCATTGACTCTACTCGAAAAGGGTTGCTTGGGGGGGATGTCCTCCAGGCGTGTCTTCCAGTCCTTCTTTTTGCCTTGGGCGAGCGAGGCTCCTTCAAGCTTTAGCTGCTCGCGAGCAAGTCCTTGTGCTCAGAGGGAAGGAGAACGAGAGGCAGCACCCGCGGGGGTGGCCGCGGTCCCCGCTCAGTCCCTCGAGATGCGGCGGCTGCGCGGGGCGCGGGCGGTGCCTTTAAAGGCCGGGCGCGGGGCGGGCCCGGAGCGCGGGGGGCGCCGCCCGCCCGGAGCATGCGCTGCGCTGNGCGGCCCCCTTGCAGAGCCTGGTCCCGGCCGGGGTGGAGGCGGACCTGAGCCAGCTGAGCGAGGAGGAGAGGAGGCAGATCGCCGCTGTCATGTCAAGGGCGCAGGGGCTGCCCAGAGGGAATCTCGCCGGCGCGGAGCCGCCTCCCATGCAAAGGCATGCACGGAAAATCTCCTTTCTCCCGCTCCTCCCTTCCCCCTTCTCCGTCTCCTCGCGGTGGGGCGGGGGGCGAGTCGCAATACGATCTGGGCCCGCTGCACCCGGAGCCGGCGTTCCATTTTGCTGGCAGAGGGAGGGAAGGGGTGGCTGCACGGGCGCGGGCACCAGGACGGAGCCTGCACCCTCTGGCTTTTCCCACTACAGTGGTCTCTGATCAGAACGGCGGTCCCGGTTCCGTGGGCTGCGCCCTCCTTTCCTCCCTTGCACCGGTGTGGAGCACGGGCAGTTTCTGTGTCGGGGCGGGGAGAGATGTGCAGAGACACCACACCGTTCTGGTTTTCTGTGTGCGGGTGTGTGCTTTACGGGGCTGGATGCCCCAGAGCTCTGGTAGTAGGCAGGGAAGCTCTCCCCTGGGCGGATGGGTTCTGCAAGCGTCTCGGGAGAGAATCTTGTTGAATCTTCCAAAGCTTTTGGGCATAATACATTTGCCGGCCGTTACTCTGCCAATTCTGAACCTCTACAACTATCATTTGGCTTCATTAAATAGTCATGGATTGAGGAGGTCTGTTTCAGTCTATTTTTTCACCCTTATTTTTCTTCTCTTTTTTTTTTTTTTTTTTTT
>VZTG01003814.1:17145-43818 GCA_013397845.1 Melanocharis versteri
TTTTTTTTTTTTCCTTTTTTAGTTGGAAGGGGAGAGGCCACATTATAGATTAAATTTATTGCCACGGCATTCAGTGTTCTGGATAGTCATGGCTTTACCTCACTGTGCTTCTGCGAAGGCTGGGGTAATTTCCTTCCCCGTTCTTTTCCTGGCCCTCGGCGAATTCACAGCCCGACGTGCAACAAGCCCGCTCCCCGCCCGGCTCCTCGGTGCTGCCGCTGTCTGTGGTCCTGAACCACCGGCCCTCCTTCGGCCCCGTGTCGCTGTCCGCGGGCTGAGCCGCCAGCCCTGCCCGGCCCCGTGTCGCTGTCCTCGGTCCTGAGCCCCCTCCCGCCCCGGCCCGTCATCCAAGGCCGGCGCCTCTGTTGCTCTTTGACTCCGGGGCTGGGTGTGCTGTTTGTCTTGAAGGAGGAAGCTGAAAGAAGCCTCCTCGACTAACTGTTTCACGGTGCATTGACCTCACCCCACATAAATGCATATTCGGTTTATATAAGATCAGGTTTATATAAGTGAATTCTAGAAGAGAGGCAAGGAGGGTGGGACTAAATTAATTCTTGGGCAAATTACTGGAGTCACTGAGATTATACTTGAGATGATGGTCTCCATTTTTAAAACTGGAAGTCAAATCTTCCTATTTCATGTCTTGCTTAATTATTGATCAGGCATTAGCACTGTGTGTAAAATAAAATTTTCCATTCAATTCACGTCTCTGCACAGCTTCTATAGGTGTTAACAAGGAAAAGAAATACTCTTTAGTTCCATGAAACTAAGCTCAAAATTCCCTTTTGTATAACAGTCCATGAAAAAAGACACAAGTACTTTGAAACTTACTTTTCACTGGAACATTAGCATGAAAAAAATAGAGATAAATGTTCTTGGAATTCTTTAGAATAGGCTGAACTCATTGCAGTGTGAATATCTCTGCATTTATAAATGGCTGCTTTCCTACAAACATATTTATTTAGAAGCTTCTTTGATCTTGTTAGCATACCATACTTCCACCCTCTATTTAAAGTAAAGGCACTCTAAATTTGTGAATTACAGCCTTTTACCTTACGTCAGAATGCCAATTCTGACTATTATAGCAGTTCCCATCATAGTATCTTCGTGCCTGTCCCACTGTAATGAAGTTACTACTTCTCTTGTCTCTTGGTTTGTGGCTTTATTTGCTCCTCTTGCTGTTTGTTTTCTTTGCTGTTGAGATCTACCAGGAATGTTAAGGGCAATTATCAAGAACCTGATCCAAACAAACCCCTTGGACTATGACTCTTCTAAGGATTAAGGATCACCCTCTTCCAAACTAAAACTGGAACTAGTGGTGGTTTTGGGTTTTTTTGTTTTGTTTTGTTCTGTTTTGGGTTTTTTTGTTTGTTTGTTTGTTTGTTTTGTTTTGTTTTTGTTTTTTGTTTTGTTTTTTTTTTTTCCCCAATCCACATGTTAAGCTACGGAGTGTGATCAAAGGAGGAATTCTGACTTTCAGTTCATATAGCTTTTCATTTTGGCAGTGTCCTTATTGTAGTGTGTTAGTTTTTAACGTTAACTAGATTTTTCCTTTGTGATTTCCATTATAACATTAGAGTCTAGTAATTATTTCCTATTCTAAATGCTCTCATTCCTGCTCCCAAAGTAACCCTAATGTGTACAAATTCCTCATGGTTGATGGTATCCTGAGGTAACAATTTTTGCAAATACAGACATTTTAATAGTAATTAATATATGTGCCAGCTAACATAGTTGCACCTTTACCACCTTAAAATGAATGCTGTACATTCTAGAACTTCTGTAGGCTTTGAGCTTTTAAGTCTTGTGAATTTTAATATAAGCATTTAGACCTAGAGCACCTAAAGTGAACTGTCTGATTCAAATGTACCTACTAATTTTATTTATTTATTTATTTATTTTAATGAATGTTTCATTCTTCACGTTCCAGTGAGATGTTTAGGATCTGTGGAAATCTTTCTATCCTGTGTTAATTACCTGTCTTCAAAAAATTCATGGTTGGGAAATTTATCTGAAACTAACACAGTCAATTTGTAAGCAAGTTCCATTTGTCCTAGCTTCATCAATTGACTCTGTAACTGTGCCAGTGTTCACTTCCTGAGGAATTATTCTATATCTGAAAGGATTAGATGACCAACTGAATATATGACCATCTAATACAGATGCTTGGGTTTTTTTTTTTTCTTTTGTTGTTTTGTTTGTTTGTTTGTTTGTTTTTGTTTTGTTTTGTTTTTTCCAGTTCAATAAGCTGGTGACGATAGATATCAATAAAAAAATTTTGCTGCATTTTGATAAGAAATGTTGAGAAGTCTTGCTGAGTCTTACACTTGTGAAGTATAGTTATGGTGTATTTTCCAGAAGAAATAAATATTTTTAATGTCATTGTTCTATTGAAAAAAAAAAGTTAGCCACTAGAGTATGCATAGATTCATAAATATCTTGTCTGTAGATATGAAAAGATCTAACTACCTTTGAGTTGCATTGCAACTGCATTTGTCTTTGAAACTATTTATACTGATGAACGGGGAAAAGGCATGCCTTCTTAATAGGTGTTTGTAGTTATGGAATTGAAGAACTAGACCAATAATCTTTTTGTTTAATCTCTGCTTACTCCAGAGTAAGCTTTGATTTGGCTGTAATGTGTAAATGAATAGAGATGAGTTCCATGAATCAAGACCAAAGTGAGGGAAAACATAGCAGCACAAAGAAAAGCATTATGTGAGAAAGAACTAAATTATTTTGTTTGTTGGGTCTGGTTTGAAGGCTTTAGAACAATTGTGGGTTTTTCATGATTCAAAAGGTTTGAAAGTTAGAAAATTCATGTCAAAAAAATACAAGATTTATTTGAGGATTTTGATTCTCCAGTTCAATTAGGATTTTTCAATATCAGTCTGTAGTTGGTTGTAAAATCGTTGTAGAAAAGAAGACTTCAGCTCTCAGGTACCTCAAACTAAATGGAGCAAGTCCTGGCTTTTGACAGAATTAACATTTCTCAAGAAGCTTGTCTTTTCAAGGCTTTTTCTCCCGCTAGTTAACCATCCTATGTTTCCATTGCTTAGAAGCGTTGTTATGTACAAAGGCAAGACAAGTCAGGTCTTCAGAATACACCAGCTGCCTTGAAGAGAATCACCTGAGTTTATTTTCTAGATTCATGGGTTTTAATCTCATTTCAGATCCTTGTATCTGATCAGGTGGAAATTTATGGAGCACATTAATTGATAAAAATGCAAGCTGAAGCAGAATTCTATTCCAATAGGGATCCACAATTATTTTTTTGCTAATTTCCAAGTTAAATTATTAAAAACAGTTGGAATTTTTTTCCTTGTTTTTTTGTTTGGGGTTTCCCCCCACCCCCACCTTTCTATTCTACCTTTACACTGTAAGGTTGGGGCATGGTACCCTATTTCTGGACCTTAATTTCAATAGCACTGTTGATTTTTTCCCCCCCTCCCTTTTCACTCTTATCATTGTTGAATGAAACCTTCCAAGAGTTTGAACATTTATGAACATGAATGCTGGAAGTGTACCAGGCTGCTGCTAATAGACTAGTTGAAATATTTTCGTATGTTAAGCAGTGGCTCTTCAGATAAACCTAGAGTGCTTAACTAAGTAACAAGAAACAGAACTGCAGGTGGACCTACCTAGTTGCTAATCAGAGTACAAAAGTGCTCTTTTAACAAGCAAAAATGCCAGATATTTGGAAGAATTAGATTATCATTGGGCTTTTCTGAGTTATCCTCTTTATGAGTTAATCAATGTTCACTGACGCCAGTGGAAAAACACCTACTCACTTCAGTGGGTTGCACATTAAGGTCATAAACTTCCAAGTATTGTGGTCAATATGTACACAAGAATGGGAAAGGATAAATGGGATTGTGGAAGGCTGGAAATAGTTTGTCCTTAACGAGTATTACTTGAGTAAATTCTTAATTAACAGAAAAAGTCAGATACAAGATTACGAGAAATCCCATGTTGTGAGAATTACATGCACAGGAATGTCTATCACTTAGCTTTGTCCTTTTGTGTTGCCATTGCTAGCCATGTAATGGAAACTAAATATTAATCAGAAATACTGCTAAACTCACGCTGACATTAACAATGTAAAATAAAATATGTGGCTAGTGTAGATGGTTCTGCAGACTTCTGACAAAACTCTTAAAATTGTGCATTCATTAATTTATTTATTAGTAAAGAAATGCAGCTAAATGTAATAAGTGGTAATTTATTTTGCTCATGAATACCCAAGAAGAAATGTCATGTCTGGAAAACTAAGATCACAGTTGACTGGTTTTCTCAAAGTGAAAAGTGAAAATTTTATATTTGCAACATTTCTGTGACACTGATGAGAACACCGTATCTTCCAGCAGAAGCTCAGTGATAGCACTGAATAGAATATTTTATTACATCCCTGAGCATTAGCAGCAAATGCAATGTTATTTCCCCAGCTACAGCCAAGTATAGCATCAAGTAAAATACTGAGCCACATATGGAGCCATGGTCTTGATTTGGGTTCCTACATTCTTAGTTTCATTTTCTCCTGTATGAACATATAGCAAAATATTGTTGCATGGATTTTTCCCAATTGTCTAATGTAATGTGTTGGCTTTTTTTTTTTTTAATACTGCTCAGTGTGAATTGTTGAGATGATGCTGAGAAGGAGTATCGTAGCTATTTGCAAAGCAGAAAAAAAAGGGTTCAGGGCTAACTGTGAACTGACATCTGTTTTATCTGATGGAGAACTCTTCTGATTTGTAAGTGGATGGGTGCCAAAATAAATACTTTATGAAGAAGCATATACTCCTTAACATACATGAATTTTAGGAGTTTAAATCCCTGCTGCATATTGAATTGTAAATATACCAAAATCTTGTACAAGTAGGCAGAACACAAGTACATGAGATTTTGCATTGTGCATTGGGGTTTTTTTGTATGGCTGTACTTTGATCTGCTAATGTTGAGACCTCTGTTTCTTTTAGTCTTCTCTCTCCCTGTTTTTATATCCCAAAGAGTAGGGTGGAGAGTTAATAATTTGGATGTAGTTCTAATAGGAAGCTCTAGCTTTGAATTCTTCAGAATACTGAAAAAAAAGGTATCTGGTTAAATGTTGTTGTATTAGATTATTTTTTAAAGAACAAAACAATCTATGACTGAATACTTGTATAAGCCTTTAAAGAACAATGATAATTTAAATACTTTTTACACGCACCTTGTTACAAGTCTTGGTCTTGAAAACACTTAAGCACTGAGAAACTTCACAGCACTACCAGTGCACTTCCAGGGTTACTGATGCATCTTATTTTATCTCCATTTTTCCAGCGTTATGCTCTATTTTAATTTTATTACATTTTCTCTCTGCAGACATCCTGAACTTGATACAAGCCGCCATCCGAGACAACCAGGTAAGCCTCCAGATCCAGGACCACCAGGTTTAAGTAAAAGCAGAACAGTAGATGTGCTGAAGACAGAACAACGGGCACCTGGACGGAGCCCTTCTACTCTTAGTTTACGGGAATCAAAGTCCAGGACTGATTTTAAGGAAGATCAGAAGCCAAGTATGATGCCCAGTTTTCTCTCAGAAGCCAATCCATTGAGTGCAGTCACTTCAGTTGTGAACAAATTCAATCCTTTTGATTTGATATCGGATTCAGATACAACTCATGAAGAAGCCAGTAGGAAACAAAAAGTTACCCCAAAAGAGCAAGGGAAACCTGAGGAGCAGAGGAGCCCTGCGAAACATCCACCTCAACCTCAGTCTCCGAAGCCAGCTGTTCAACAACAAGGACCTGTCAGACCTACCGCCCAACAAACTGAGTCTTCCAAGCCAGTGCCTCAGCAGCAGCAGCCTGGGGAACCAAAGCAAGTTCAGAAACCAGGCCATGGCCAACCAGCAGATGCTAAGCAAGAGCAAGCGAAACAACCACCCCAGCCGCGAGGACCACAGAAATCTCAGCCACAACCGTCAGAACCAACGAAACCTGTTCAACAACAAACTTCTGCAAAACCTTCATCAGGCCCAGCAAAACCATCCCCACAGCAACTAGACAGCGCTAAAATGACGTCCCAAGCACCACCTCCCACAAAACCATCATCACAGCAGCCAGGACCTGCGAAACAACCATCTCAACAGCCTGCACGGCAAGGAGGTCCTGTAAAGCCATCTTCCCAGCAGGCAGGGCCTCCAAAACAGCCTTCTCAGCAACCTGGACCTGAAAAGCCATCTGCTCAGCAAACAGGACCTGCAAAACAACCACCTCAGCCTGGATCTGGGAAGCCACCTCCGCAGCAAACAGGGCTTGCAAAACAAGTGCCACCCCAGGCAGGGCCTACGAAACCACCTTCTCAGCCTGCAGGGCCCACAAAGGCCCCGGCACAACAACCAGGACCTACAAAACCGCCCAGCCAGCAACCAGGGCCCGAAAAACCCCCGCAGCAAAAGCAAGCTGGTGCAAGCCAACCCACCGAGTCTGCCCCAAAGAAAACCTTCTGCCCTCTTTGTACGACCACCGAGCTGCTGCTGCACACTCCTGAAAAGGCCAACTACAACACGTGCACCCAGTGTCACACTGTAGTCTGCAGCCTGTGTGGATTCAATCCTAATCCTCATATCACAGAGGTGAGTAATTTTCAAACTGATGTTCACTACCAGAGCAAAGAATTGAGTTTTCCTTTGTTGTGTTGAAACATCAGATGTGCTACAGTATATCATCATGGTAACATAACAAGTTCAGTAAAAAGTTAATGTTATTTCAGAAAACTGCTTGTGAGTAAAACAGGGTGAAACTGGAGGGGAAAAAAAAGAAGGTAATGGTTCTCTGCTCCTATAGATTTAGAAATGTGTTCTCATCTCTTCATATAAAAAGAGGAGAAACCCTTTTTGAGGAGGAGTCACCCAATGTGACTTTTGTCTCATTTTGATTGGTTTTAATCACCTGCTGTCTATGTTTATAATCTGACCACAATACTCATGCACAAATATATTTATAGATAAATAATTTTTTCTGCTATAAGAACTAAGCAAAAAAAAAAAGAAAAATCAGTCTTCATAGCTCCAGTGTGTGGCTTAGGAAAGGATGTGGAGTGGATTTGCTTTACAGCTGTGTCAGTGTTCAGTTGTGTTAGTTGAAAGCCTGAGTCATGAGTTTGACTTGGTGGTACGTGGGTTATTTCGTTCTCGTGGGATGTTAAGATCTCTGTGGACTATTTCTAACCTTGATTACCATTCTTGCTGTAATTCTATAACATAAAAATGGAATAGAAAGCAATATTAGGACTTCAAATGAATTTATTTTAACCTGATATTTGTGGTGACTAGATTTATTGCTTATACATTTCCTTTATTGCTCAGCATGGGAATAAGGCTTCATGTGACTGTTTGATCTCTCCTTACTGCTTGAACAGCTTCTTGTACATCCTGATATGCTAATTTTAAATTTGCAATGTAGTTTGGGTTTGTTTTCAGTAACAACACTTTTATCAATTTATGGAAATTCAAGCATAGTAGACCTGGCACCAAAGGCTAATTAATGATAGCCAGAAGGGATATTTGGAAAACTTCTTTTGTCTTGCTTTGGTATTAGTTTAACTGATCTGAGATGCACACAGGAAGAAATACAGAATGCTACTGTATTTTGAACCTGATAAATACTACCTGTATATTTAAAATTGAATCAAAGAATTTCTGAAGCTGGAAAAGTCCTCTGGCTATGATGTAGTCTAAACTTCTGCTCAAAGTAGTGTCACCTAAAGCAAGTTTAGCCAGTTTTGAATATCTTTCCAGATGGAGGCCTGACAGCCTTTCTGGGCAACCTGTGTACTCAGTACCACAATGATTTAAGGACATTGCTAGCTGCTGGTTTTCTTTCCGGCACACACGTTTATTTGTGGGTACCTGGTAACAAACAGCAGACTTTTTGCATCCAGCAATATGATCTGTTGATTTTTTGTTAAAATTGCAAATTTAAGCCTGAAAGGCTAATTGCAGTAACCACTGGTAGCTCATTGCTTGGTTTAGGAGTGTAATATCTTCTTTGAGTTTAGGGAAATTGAGTATTGAGATAGCTGGCGTTGAAGCCTGGACTGGAAAGGGAGTGATTTGAACAGCTGTGTGCAGAAACTTCAGAGCATCTGCAACTAACCAGGTTTCTATATTTCAGAGTCAACATGAGGAAAGGTCATTCTGGACTGTGGGTGTAAAAAAAGATATATAACAGGCAAGAAATGTGATATATTGATAATAAAGTCAACGAGGAAGTTTTATTACAAACCTTTGCCTTCAAATTCTGCCAGTGTTTTTCAGCTAGAACTTCTTACATTTATTTGTGAGTGCTGAGTTGTTCATTTCTGTAGTGTGCTCATGGAGTCTCTTAGAGCCCCAAGTTTGTCTTCTTTTAAAAGCTTCAGATTTCGCACAAAATTGATCAACAACTTTGGTGTTTTCAAATGAAATAGGTTTGAGAGAGACTTTATGTAAGAAGATTTCTAAGTATTTGGAAATCCTGTGAATAACTACTAGTTTTTGAAGTGGATACTCTGTAAGTGTGAAATTCAGGACTTTTAGACAATAAATACAGCTGCATTTAAGACTAACTGATTGCATACATATGTAAAAGCAGATTTGAATTTCATATTACACATTGAAATAAACACAGGATATGCATTTATTTCATGATGAAATCATTTCAGTAAATGAAGGTATTGGACATCTAATTTATTCAGCTATTAGTTCTAATCTCCTGACTCCCACTCAGGCTTTTGTAATTTGCTCGGCTTTGCACCACCAGCTGTCTTGCTGAAACATCATTGTGGGTGTCCTGCTCCACTCTGCCATTGAAGTGCGACAAAAATCACATCTGACTTTATTACTGAACATTGGGATCAAAGTTAATAGAACCCGCTCTGGAACATACAAAAAAATCACTTATTTCAGCTGCCAAGGTTCCACTTCAGTTATCATCAAATTTTCCTTCTAGTTTCTGCTTCCTTTCAGTATTTAGCTTATTAACAAAAGTTTCTGATTCCTCTTTGACAATACTGTACCCATTTCTTCCTGTCTATCAGGAAAATCATGGTTTGTGACTTGGCTGTCAGTCTTCTTGTTTATGGTGCAAGTTTTTTCCTTTGGCTTCTTGTATTTTAAGTTCTCCTGAAGTATTGACCAAAAATCTGTGTCTTACTGATGCACTTGCTGAGTTTACTGTTGTACTTTGGCTTTCCCTGCTGTTCTTTTTGCCATGTTTCATGATTCTAGGATCCTGCATTGTGCTTTTCCCATGTCCTTTATAACTACTGATTTTATTGCTTATGTTAAACACATTACTTATTGGGAAGCAATAACTTCAAATTGGATGTGGTGTCTGGAAGGCATTTATTTAGGAAAAAAATTGACTTCTGTTCTCTAAAATTTTCCCTTGTGCAGCTGCTGGAATTGCTTTCCTAAGAGAATCTGCTTACAGGTTTCTTACAAAGTAGCTCAGTCTCCAAAACTAACTGAGTGAATAATTTTTCCAGTGTAGATTGTTCTAAATTTCTGTATTCTATATTTCTAGCTGATTCTGAAAAGAATTTAACAAGCTTTAAAAACTGGCTTAGGAAGTTGATTTCATACATTGTAAAGCCATTATAAAATGCAGATAAAAAGAATTAATTCATTTTATTCATTTAAACCTCTATTTAAAATCCCGTAGTACATGCACTCTGTCTGTTTTAACTCACTAGAGAGAGCTCTAACTAAGAGCAGAAAGTGATACCTGTATTGCCACAAGGTCAGACCCCTTGAACTGTTTCTCTGAACCATCTGACATTGCAGTCCTCTTGGGGAAGAAGGATAGTTGGTATCTTGCTTTTGTACAGCAGTCTGGAAGGAAAACACACCATACATAAGTGTTCAGTAACATATGTCTCTCTAATCTGTCTAGGTATTCATACTCCACTCATCACCATGGCACATGACTGCCTAGCAACAGTTGCATAAAGTAATGGAAAAAATTATATAAGCAGGTTTGAGGACTGGTACTCTGTTCCATTTTCCTTTCATGTACATCAGAACCTTGTAGGAAGTGTATCTTTTATTATGTAGTGACTTATTTTTCTAATTTTTTTACCATTTTATTTTCCCAAACCCACTCCCATCAGGCATTAGCAACAGAAACCAGCACTTCCCAAAAAAGGTTTCAGCCCTTTAGAATGTTAGAATAGGAACAGGCTTTCTGAAAATGAACAAAGACATCTTGAGGAAAAAAGGCAAAAAGCATGAACTGCTATAGTTTAATCTAAATGATCAGTGTGTAGGCTCAATAGCTGGAGTAAATTTTCATTCCCTATGAACCAGTTATTGGAAGATACATTCAACACAGGCTGAGCAAGGGTTTAAAGCATAGAAACAAAGTCATTATGTTCTTTATGATGGTCATCTGTAGAGCTGCTGATCGAGTAGAGTGTTAAAGCTGTTAATGTTTGACACTTGGCTGTGTGTGGGCTCTGTTCCTGGAGCCCACCTGTGATGTGTATCTGTGCATATGTGGGTGCCTGTCTTCCGAGTGGTTTTTGAGGAGAGATTATTCTACATGACTTTTATCTACATTAGGTCATATTTCATCCATTGTTTTGGTGTTCTTTTAAGAGACCATTTAAAATTCATCTTGGAGCCAGGTATACTTTCATACATTGATACTTAAAGAAAATGGTACATTCAGATAATGTGAAGCTGTGTATTGATGTAGGATTTGTTTACCTGCCAAAAGTTCTCCTAGGTGGAGGTAAAGTGAATTCTAAAAAATATCTTATTGTTTCTGACTATTTTTTTCAAACAGTGTGTCCGTACCAAAGCTGACTTAATCCTAATGGAAAAAAGAGGAGGGATAAAAACTCCAAGAGGAGGGATAAGAAATCCCAAACAGTTGACTGTCTCAAAGTGGAGTGTATGGTTTCTGGTCAAGTAGAAATTTTTACTGGATTGCACATTTATTTTTCAACATGAAAAATTTTTAACCCAATCTGAAATATTTTCTTGGTAGGGCTAGAAACTTTCCATATCAATCGTACTACATGTTATTGCCTTGATTTTTTTTTTTTTTTTTTTTTGCTTTCTTTCTGCCTCTGTTTTTATTTACAATCATATCACAACATTTGATTTAAAAATATAATATTTTAGTTCAAATCTTTATAATGATTTTGGTATTTGTATTTGTTTTTATTAAAGTCCTGCAGCTCTAAATCTCATAAACATACTTGAAGTAGCATGAAGTAGGATCAGTAATGAAACAGAATTTAAACAGTCAGAAAGGCATTAATTTTCTTCAGTTATTTTCATTATTATTAGGTTGTATAGGGAGAACAATATATAATAATTTAAAATAAGGAAGATGACTATAATTCTTGTGGTGAATCCAGATAAGTTTTGCTTATACTTACAATAAAATTAATAGAAATTACTCTATTAAATCTTTGTTGATTACATGACAGTAAAGGAAGCTGTTGATTGCAGTATTCCCTATGGTTTACAGTCTAGACCCTGCTGTTTTGTAGTAGTGCATAATAACCAGAATGCAACTTGGACTGGAAATGATAGATAAACAAGAATAAAATTGCCATCACTGTGGGTAGTAACATGCAACAAAATCTTAAGTTTTTTAATATCTGGAAAAAAAGTTTTGCAACTGTACACCCTATGTGAACGTGGCAGGGGAGTATATACGGGTTATATAAGTAAAACAAAACAAACTAGAAAAAAATAAAGGACTTAAATCTGATTATCAGCTGTTATAATCATCATAAGTTGTATAGAAATGAGTTTGAAAAAACTCCAACAAAACCCAAGACTTTTTAAACTTTTTCAAATTATTAATTTAGGTACCAGCTCTTAACTGTGCTGAAGTAAAGCTATAGGAGTTCTGTAAAACTGATGGACTTTAGTCTGGGTTCAAATTGATCAGAGAGCAGATGCAAACAAGACTTGTTTAGTTGTCATTTAAAAGCAATAAAAGTGTGAAATATTTGCTCTGGTACAAAGAGTACTTGAGTTTCCCAGTGTTACTAAGACTGCAATTTCTATGCAAATGAGGATTATTTACAATTTTTGTGATGAAATGAAGTTAATGTAGTTCATATAGATCTGCCCCTAGCCACAACTGCCACACAGACATTTGGGAAAATTGTAAAGATCCTCAAGTAGAAGGGTTATGGAAGTACAGGATACTGTTTCTCTCCATGGAATATTCTTAAACAAACTCCCACATTGTTTCTGTCTTAGAGGAAGACTGTGTGCCTACAGTTCTGCTTTCCTTTAAGGTTTAGATGTAGAAATAGCAGTGATGCTCTGTGGTTCCCCCCTGCTCCCCCCCCTTTTTCTTTTTTCCTCTCTTTTACATAAGGGGAAGAACATAGAGGTAAAACCCCTCTGCACGGGGAATAGTTTCCCAATAATTTAATTGAACGATATTCTACAGTATTTTGGAGTGTTTTCTCGTTAGTCCAGAAAGCTGGCCTGTCCAGTTTTTAACACAAGTAAATAATAAATTAATCTGCATAGCTAAAGATGTCAACTGCAGTCAGCCATCTGCGCCAGTATTGCTGTTGCTCAGCAACTGTAATTTACTACTATGTGAGGCCATGTGATGTGGGGTGGTGTTTGCTGGGCAGTCACTGGGCAGCACGGCCCAGCCCTGCTCTCACCAGACAGCTTAATCCTTTCCATGATTCGCTCAGTGCAGCTCAGATGAACTTTGTTAACCTTTTCTTTGCCACTCTCTTGATTTGCAGTTAGATTTTTTTGTCAGTCATTCACGTGTTTCTGGTATATTAAATCTCAGTGCAGTTGATGAAAGCAATGAGCATTCATTGCTTTACTGCATAATGCAGTGCACTGAGCTGTGTTTAAAAGTCTTTTTCCTTGCTATGTGCATGAAGCAGCTTAATCATATCCTTGGCTATAAAAAACCTAGTTTTTAGATATCCTGAGATACTGACATTCAAAAAAAAATTCAAAAGATTATGTTCACTATATTGCTTTATGATTCTAATTATGTAAGCTATAAAGTAATAGTTCCCCAAACATTCATAATTCATATGCAAACTACAGATTTTTGTGTTGATAATTTAAGAAGAATAGTGGAGTATGTTTTAAGATTGTGATAACTGCATAATATAATTCATCCAGTAGTGTCTAGTAGCTTTAGAATAGCTAAGTAACATTTAAGAATAGTTTTTCAATCTGTTTATTTAAAACGTTTGCACCAGCATTGGTTTAGCACCAAGCTACAGACCTTGTAATCATTGCTGTGGTTTGTGGAATGGATACCTACGGACCATGCTGCTGACTAGAATCTAGTATCATGTTTGTGAGCATCTTGAGTCAGTGCTCCCTGACAAACTCATCATATACCTGAGAGGAAGGTAAATATGTATTTTGTAGTGATGATCTATTTGCCTGAAATGAGGATCAGTTGCATACTGTGTACAATTGTTAAATGTTTGGTTCGGTGTAATTACTTTGAACAGCTGAGAACTTATTCATGGAAGGATGGTGTGGAAGAAAAAACTTTGTCTCCAGTATTGCACATGCTTCTTTAGAAGACATTTTCACTTGTATGTTGATGTACCAATTTAATTTGGTTTGTGATAGTTGTTCTTTTTTGTTCATAACAGGATTTTCTGATTTAGTTTCTTGTCTCAGGGTATTCTACCACACTGCATGAAGCTGCATAAAATCATGTGCTTGAGCACTTTATTTTTCATGTTTCTCTCATCGTCTTGGCAAAAATGTCTGCTAAGAGACAAATCTGGATTCGTCACTGCTCTTTGAAATTGTCAGGGACCAAATAAGTTACTGTGTTTTCAGACTAGAAACTGATTTTGTCAATAAAGCTTTGGAGCTGAGGAATGTCAGCAAAGTCCATTTACATATCTGTGGTAGTGCAAAGGCTTTATCTTTTATCTTTATATTTCTGTGGTAATGTAAAGGGATGTTAATATTTTATGTATATTTTAAGTTCCTCTTTATAGCAGCGAATGACTGGTCTAAATGAGAATGAGACCCATTCCCTTGGAGTGCAGCTCTGCTCTGCAAAAGGACTGTTAAAATGGCTTCTGAGAGCCACATTCATATTGTGTGCCAGTAATTTTTATATGAAATATGTTCAATCTGCAAGTCAAAATTTATTTCTCATGTACATCTGGAATCATACAATCGCGATAGATTCTCTTCCTCCCCTACATCATCTGCAGGGATAGAAATTAAGCACGCCAGGCAATGCACTTGCTGACAGCTTTCCTGTTGCTTTTGGTGGGTATGTGCCATTAGAACAAATCTGGACCCTTTTTGAAGAAAGGAATAGACAATGGATTGCCTTCAATTGTGTAGGCTTTGTTTGGGATAGGGAGAAGGACTGAACTATACTTCATATTTGTTATTGGTGTCAACTGTTAGCTTGCCTTTCTTTATGCATTCATAATCTATGGCATGTAGTGTTATAATTTTCTTCAAAGTAATTCTCCATGGATGTTAGTAAAATACTGAATAAATTCATTTGGTGCTTCATACTCGAAGAGTTGATGCTATGGTTGATGAATACATAAAATACATTTTAATCACTTTTTTGTTGTTCTGAGGGCATAAAGTTTCTACAACAGTTAGAAAACAAAGCAGCAATTTTCTTTGTTCAGGAGTTGAAATCTGAACAAAAACGCTGCATGAAATCTGTCAAATTTACTGTCCTAGTTATGGCAGTTAACAGCATGGGTCTCAGAATGAAAAAAATCACTTAGAGATTTCTTCTAGAAATAAGACCCAGCTCCCAGCCCTATATACTGGTGTAAAAAACAGACAGCTTGGATTTCTCAACATCAAAGAGGAATTTCCTTCACAGACAGGAACTGCCAAAGCTCACAAGTTCCTCTGGAAACTTTTGCTTTTTAATCCCACATAAAGATATTAGAAATGTGGAGAAAGAAACTAGGAGGTCACAGAACTGCTGCCCAGGAACACTTTTAAGGATAGAGAAACATTTGTATTTTAGGTATCTACAGCAGCAGTGAGTTTTACTTCATCTGTAATAAAGTGTAAGAGCACTGTATTTAATGGAAACCTGTTCACGTTAAAATTTATGGAAAATCTCTGTAATTCTGGTAGAACAAATAGGCAAGTGTTTGATAGAAAACTATATCACATAGCACAATTCATTTTGAACTCCTGCTGTTCCAATCTCAGGACTATAGTTTGTGCAGTTTTGTGTTTGTTTGAAGATGTGTGTAACCTATAATGACTTGAGCGTTTTGGCACTTAATTCCTCCCACTAAAATGCATGGGAGGAATTTGTTGTTTAAACCAGAAAGATTTAAAAAGTAATACAGAGAAGTGAAACTTCATACATTTTCTATTTTAAAGTTCAGCTATAGGACTAGCAAATTCAGTTTTTGTTTTGGAGGCTTCAGTTTCATACCAAGAATGCATATATGGGCATATATGTATATAATTTTTTTTTTTTTTTAATAAGGAAAAAAATTGTGGTTGAGGGTTAAGGTTTTGTCTTCTGGACAAGATTGTTTTGAAATCCGTAGCATGGAAATAATGTTTGTTTGGACTCCAAGGAGGCAGCAGAATCAGACTGGACGAGCTGCAGGTTGAAGACAAACCTAAATGCTTATAAATGCAATTGGAATCTGGACACCTTAAATGTAAGAATTATGCAAACTACTCATTTTGTACCCCCACCAACCCTACAGCTACTTCATTTGAGGCCTTAAAGGTGTCATAGTGACTTAAGTTTAGACTTCCTGGAAGCTGAATGAGAGCAGGTAGGAACCTGTTATTGCCATGGTGCCAAAAAGAAGCAGAAGCAGTAAATCCCTATGGAAAGTACATTATCCAAATATCTGTAAAAATTCTGTGGATAGAAGAAAGTGACATTCCTTGATTAGGTCCATTAAAAAGCTCCTTACAGGATCTTGTCTTTCTGCACTGTAGAACATAGCCTACCTCCCTAATATAGGAAATCTTAGTTACTTTGCCAAAGCCATACAACTGTGACAGCTTGGTCTTTGATTACACTTAAGCCCTAGAAACCCCTTAAGGATTCATCCAGAAATGGTATTAGTATGTATCTAATTAAATTGTATTACTAATGTCTAAAATCAGGTAAGGGAAGTGATCACTAATCAAACAAAATGGGAGTTAAGCTAAATGTAATCCTGCTCATGTCCTCTGTACAGGCCTGAACTTAATTCCTTTCATAATTCAAAGAAGAGATTTAGCATGTGTTCCAGATTTTTTTCAGTTGTTTTCACTTTTTAACAGTCATTTGCTATATGGTTTGCAAGTAGATCAGATAATTGTTTAAACAATCTAAAAAAATTGCACTGAAAATGAAAGATAAGAACAGCCTTACTATGAATGGAACTTTACAGCTGAGGCCAAAATTTGGCATCGCTTTGTGAGGCTGTTAGTGATGGTGAACTTATATTCCAGAGTGTGTGTTTATACCATGTTTATCAGCATAATTGAAATAATGGTTTTTTAGGGAGCTGCCTCCAACTCTTATTTTTTGCTGCTGCAAAAACGCAACGCTGGCAAGGCACACCAAAGTAAAGAATTCATTGCTTCAATCTGTGACATCAGAGCTCTTTCCTTCCAGTGAGCTCTGATATTATACAGACAAAATCTTTCTTTGCCTGTAGTGCCTCTAGATTTGTTCCATGGTGTATAGTAGAGATTTCATAGCATCACAGAATCATTTATGTTGTAAAAGATCTCTAAGAGCATCGAGACCTGAGTGAGAAGCAGCATGCAGGAATCTTCACTCTTAAGGGAGAAGAGACTTTTGTTGTGTGTTCTCCTTCTTGTGGTTCCCTCTGTTGCAGTGGTGCGTGCAAATGCTGTACCTGGCACCTTGCATTTCACACAAAGACTAAAGAACAGGAGAAGAGCTACAGGTGACCTGCTTAAATATCTGCTGGCCCATGGGACTCTGTACCATATTGAATGGCATTTTTACTGCCTATAATGTTTCTGCTAGTGATGGAAATTGTGGAAAGTAGCACGTGACCACATGTTTTAGGCAATTTGATCCTTTCTCAGATGGTGAAGCTGGGCTTTTCTGTCTTATCAGAAATATGGTTTCCCTTTTATGTAATACTGCTTGGGAATGATAAAAAAAAGTTTTAAAGTTGTGAAGTACTATAATTGATGAGAAACATGGGTAAATACATTATTTGCCTTATTCCTTCTCCTCTACGTGAGAAGAGGGGCCCATTGTATACAGAGGTACAGAAATTACCCTAGAAACTTCTAATAATAAATGAGTTTTGGAAAACCTAATTATGGCTCTTGAAATACTATCAGGGCTCAGGCAAAGCTCCTCACTTATTTTGGATGAACACTTTCCCTCTGAAATTGGTGGTAAAGCATAAGCCTGTGTTATACATGATGCCCGTTTACACACCTCTGAGCCTAATTCACTGGATACATATGTACTGTCAATACCTGTGCTCTGTAGTTTAAACCATTACCAAAAGCACAAGTTGTATTAAGAGCTTGATAGATGTATGTTAAAGATAATTATGCATTTACTGTGTTTTAATTCTGCTTATTGTTTTCTGTCAGCAGACTTGATGTGTTAGACTATTTTAGCAGTATTTGTCATTATTCTGGCAAACCATTGCTGTAAGTGAATCACTGCTGGGTCCCATGAAATTCCAATGCATTTTTTTTTCATTCTGCTGGATTTTTATCCTCCAATATTCAGCTGTGTGTAAATTGAATGTGAAGCCATTAGAATCATGGGCTCAGTGATAGCTTGACTCACAGCAATGTGGAGAAGAATGAAAATAATCAGCTGTGCATGTTAATTGCAAAACATTAATACTGATATTTCTCCCTTTTTACACAGAAGTTTAAATATTGGAGCAAGTCCTATATTAGAATAACTTATTATTATGTTTATTTTATTAACTTTGCTTATCTTAATTATAATGCCTTTATTTTTTTTTCAGATCAGTGAATGGCTCTGTTTAAACTGCCAGATGCAAAGAGCATTAGGAGGTGACCTAGCATCAGGTCATGTTCCTGGGCCACAGCCACCTGCAGCCAAACAGAAGACACCCATTCCACCTTCAATGGTTAAACCATCTCCCCAGCCACAGCCTGTTCAAAAGAAAGATGTTACTCCAAAACCCGATCCTTCACAGTTAGCAGATTCGAAAAAACCTCCGCCACAAAAAAAGCAAACACCCTTGCCTGGGTCTCCCCCTGTAAAATCAAAACAACCCCGTGCAGAGCCCACTGAGGTCTCCCAGCAAATAGATGCCGCTCCAAAATCTGATCAGGTCAAGCTAACCCAGGCTGAAGATAAGCAAAAACAACCCAGTGTACAGAAGCCTACGGCAGACGCTGTATCTACCTCTGTAGCACCAGAGCAGAAGCAGGATTTGGCAGGCCCCAGGCCGCCAACTCAACAGAAAGTGACAGAATCCCCAAAGCCTGAGCCTGCAAAGCCATCGCAGGACACACATCCAGCTGGGGATAAACCAGATTCCAAACCTGTTCCGCAAGTGTCCCGGCAGAAGTCAGATCCCAAGCTTGCGTCTCAGCCTGGAGCTAGACCAGATGCTAAAGCTCAAAAGCCTATTGAGCCAACGCAAACAAAAGATGATCCTAAAAAGTTACAAACAAAACCAGCTCCAAAGCCTGATACAAAAGCAGCTCCCAAGGGCCCACAAGCAGGGGCAGGACCCAAGCCAGTGCCAGCACAACCGGCACCTCAGAAAACTCCGGAGCAATCAAGGCGTTTCAGCCTTAACCTGGGAGGCATCACCGATGCCCCTAAGCCTCAGCCTACAACACCACAAGAAACAGTTACTGGGAAACTCTTTGGATTTGGAGCGTCGTTCTTCAGCCAGGCCTCAAATTTAATTTCCACAGCGGGTCAGCCAGGGTCTCAGACATCAGGCCCCCCTCCGCCTGGTCCTGCAGCAAAGCAGCCCCAGCCTCCACCACAGCCTCCAGCCCCTCAAGCAGCCCCCAAAGAGGCTGGTCAGGCTCAGCCTCTTCCAAAAGCTGTTCCTGTGAAGAAAGAAGCCAAGCCTCTTACAACTGAAAAATCAGAGCCATCAAAAGTGGATAGTGCTTTAACTAAAGGATCAGATTTAGAAAAGAAACCTGGTTTGGCTAAAGATAGCAAGCCTCAGGCTGCTGAAGCTAAGAAACCTGATGGGCTGATGGAACCAGAGAAAGCCAGCCAGCCTGAAATGTCTTGTCCTCTTTGTAAAACTGGACTAAATATTGGTTCTAAGGATCCCCCCAACTTTAATACCTGTACTGAGTGCAAGAAAGTTGTGTGCAATCTCTGTGGATTTAACCCAATGCCACACATAGCTGAGGTAAGGCGATAGAGTCTGTATTTACCCTGTATTCCTACCTACAGGCTGCCTGTGCTGTGGAGGCATAAATAAATAGCTGATTTTTAGCTATTGAATTGTTAAGAAATTTTCTTGATCATTTCATCATCTGAGGTCTTTTAAAATTAAGTATCTGTGTTGTATGAAACTTAGTCACTTGTGAGATAGTACTTCTGATGAATTTTTGGCATACTGAGGATGTCTAGTAGAGGTGGTTGCTAGGGCTTTGAGACATAAGAGATATGGTTATGAACTCTTTTGAAATTGGTGCTACTATGACACAGCAAACTACTATATTTCAGTCTGTTATAAGCTTCTTTTTCATATACTTCAGTGTTGTCTGCTAATGTGTGCTTCTTTAATCAGTGCCTCTGATTCAAAAAACTATTGAATGAAGAAATGTGTTAATGCTTAGTTGTTGCCCTTCCCTCCTGTTAAATATATCCCTAAATTTATTCCATTCATCTCGTTCTGGCTCTGGAGGCTTTGCATATGCTGATGCATTCATTAGGAAGGTTGAAGTTTGAGTGACACCTGTGTGGTGAAAGATGTAATTTTTTGGCAAGAACAATGCAAGGCTCACAAAGTTACTTCATTAAAGTAACTGTCATTCATTACAGACTGTCACTTTGAAAGTTCTTTTTCTGTGATTGCCTGAAACAGCTATTTGTATTTAAAAGAATTACACAACTTATTTTCAACAGTTTCCTCACATTGCGTGTTTTTATCTGCTTCCTTTCTCCATGTAATTTTTTTTGACAAGGGGATTGTAAACTTTATACTAGCTTAATGGAAAAGTGGTGGCACATCTTACTTGCCCTATGAATTTGCCAAGTTTAATTCAACAGAAGCAGACCACCTAAAAATACTTGTGAACAGTTGAAATGTTTAGGTTGGTCTGTGCAGCACATGAGGACTGTGGCAGTTGATATTCTGCCTTTGAAATCTGAATGAATAAATTACAAATGAGTGCCAGGGTTAAAGGATATCACATCTCTCCCGTAAGGTGAGAATAAATGTGGGAAGAAATAGCATATTGCACAGAAAATACTGCTTATAATGTTTGCGTATGCCTTTTTTTTGTGTATTATTTTCTGGAATATACTATCATTTGAGAGGTCTTTGTCCTACTATAATAAGCACATTTTATTCAACACATGAATATGTTGTCTAATGTGTTTGTGGTCATTTAGGTCAGAAAGAAATGTCTGAAAATGCAAGGAAGATTGATCAGTGATTGAAAATTGGCAATACATTTATTTTTAACATTGTTTATGCACTGAATACCATCAAACACACACACTCCATCATTGTCCAACTCTGGGTATACACACACACACTTACATGAGATTAATGTGAAAACTGCATGAGACTTTCTCCAGGGGCACTCTAGTATGCGCACAGAGTACCATGGAAACAAGATGTGCCAGTTCTGGTGAAACACTGCTCAAAGGACAGCTACGCAAGTCCCAGTGCATGACGGGCCTTCTTCAGAGTTGACTGAGTTGTGATGGTGTGGGATTGCCTTGTGGTGTGCAGACACGTTACCTGGATTTCTTCTGGTTAAGATGAGAAAGCTGGTACTCTGTTTCTGTTTTTCCATCACTGTTTTTTTAGAAGATTCTCTCTGTTTCTGCTCTTTAGGATATGCAGAGCTTGAAATATGATTGATTTTCTTTAGTCTGACTTCCTCATGCCTTTCTTTGTTTCTCTTTTGGCTGCTTCTTGCACTTTCTTCTTTCTTGTACTACACATTTCCACCTCTATCCACATTTTCTGTTTTGCCTTCTTTTTTCCACTCAGTTTTGCTAGAAAGTGGCAATGTACTTTTCCTTCACAATAGGTGGTGGTTTGCTTGGCTGAGAGAAGTCTGACTTCCCTTTTCATAAAGATTGGACAGACAGAACAGGGAGCTCATGGTTTCATCTCCCAAACGAGCTGTGTAAATAATATATGCTCAGATAGCAGTTCTGTCCCTGGATGCACAGTATATCGTATATACCTTTTACATGACAGAAACATGACGGTGAGCAAATAGTTGTGCTCACTTGCATACTCTTTTCATCCACCAAATTCTTCTAACATGTTCAGTACTGTCTTGGAGGTTTTATTTACTTGTCTCTTTTTTGGGGGGTTAGGAAGGACAAATAGAAATGCTTTTTAAAATTGGTCTTTGTAGTGGTTTTCTACCTAATTCTTTTATTCCTATACTGTGCATTCAGATAAAAAATATAATTCCAGAAGCTACATGCCTTCTTGGCCCCAGAAGTGATTTTGGATGAACAAACATAATGCATCTTAAATATAATCTTAGTTTTTCTTTGGGCCTGCAGCTGTATCATAGTTACTCTGACAGTTGCTTATTTGTTGTCTACATGTTGTTTCCTCAGTAATGGCTGAGAATGAGTGGAGTTTTATTGACTGAGTGATGGCTGAACCCTTGTTGCCAACAAAGCTTTTATTAGGCTACATGATAAGGATCAGTCCAATGGAACAGGAAACCAGTGTTTCGCTGTCAAATGGAGGGGAGCATCTAAACCCCATGGGCACTTCTACCTTAAGATCTCTCAGCAGGGAATTTTCTTCTAGCCAACGTGCTGCTGTACTGCAGACATGGCTGAGAGTACTTTTAAGGGAAGAAAGTGCTTTCTTACATTGGCAGTTGTTTGTTCTTGCCTGTATGTGACAGAAATAACTTTCAAAAAAGTCTTTAAGCTGCTGCAAACAGTCACGACTCTAATAACCCCTCTACTGCAGAAAATAGAACTAGACTCTTACCTAGTCAAAATCAACAATATGCTATTTACTTCAGTGAAATTGTTTTGATTTGTGCAAGCAGAGAATTAGGCTAGAATACTTCTTAAAATGAGCTGATTGTTCTTTTTCTCCCTGATTTGTTGATACAACAGTCAAACAGTTATTTACTTAAATGGTAATTTATCCATGATGCAAACAGTTGCAAATTATTAAATAAATGACACTTGATAGGTTTCAGAGACCCACAGGACCATGGGAGCTCTAGTGCATTAGCAGACTCCTTATTCTGCCATTTACTCAATGGGGAGGAGAACTGTTTACCAGCTCTGTAATTAGCTTTCCAGCTCAGGTAGTTGGAAGCAGCTCTATTTTTAGTAACAAAGCACAAGATCACAACTGCTGGAGCCAGAAATGAAATGTGTGGCAACGACCATTTTGTGCATTTAAAACTCAGTGAACTGTTCAGAATATTGAGCAGGAGCGGAGATGGTTGTCTGTAATGTAATTAAGTATGTTGAAGTCAGGAATATAGAACCTCTGATAAATTAATGCAGTAATAAAAAATTTTAAAAAAGAGATGGTTTAAAAGCTAAACTAAGGAAAAATAAGATAATCCAGATTTTTAGATTCTATGTGGGCAATATGAATGATAATATCTTAATGAAAAGAAAGAGCTGAAAATGTGAAGTGTGTATATGTGACCGTGCTAATGGATTTAATCTAATAGAACTGCCAGGAGAACAACAGAAGCACTTTTGAGTTGACTGATAGCTATAAAATTACCTGGAAATGTACCTGGAAGTAAAGAATGTTCCATGTGTGAAATAAATTACTGGGCCTACAGAAAGGAGAGAAATGTTTTGAATGATGGAGGACAGGAAGGACTGGGGACAGGCAGAAGAGACATCATATCTCTGACTTGGTAAGGATTTGTCGTTTGAAAAAGATGTAATCTGTTAGATATGTGATCAGAATACATACTATAAACAATTTTAGAGTGATGTTTCTTAATATGTTTATTACAGCACATCTGGTCTGTAGGAAATTGTTTTACATAAACAGATGTGATAACAGGAATCTATAAAGCTTGATTGTTTCTTTCCAATCTATATTCTTATATATCTTTTTTTTTTATAAAAAGATAGATAGATGTATAACTTCCCAAAAGAATTTACATGTTTTACTGATAACTCATTTTCCCACTCCTACTTATTAGACCTAACTAAATAAATAATTTTTTCTTGTCCCCACATACTGTGGAGAGAAGGAAAAAAAAAAATGCTGTTTTTTTTTAAAGTAAGCCCAGTGCTATCATTAAACTCCATATTATAACCAGGTGAAAAATTGGTACCTTGCTCTTCCAGTAGGAACTTCTAGAATTAGCAATAAAGAGCATTCTGGAACTGATATAAGCTTCTTTGGAGGTGAAGGGAGCAACTTTGTGGTGGCATGGTGTCATATACCTGGATACATCTTGGGTTCTTCAACCTCCTCCCAAAATCCTGCAGAAAGGGTACTGGCACGGCTGAGTGAGCACCCAGTGTAAATAATTCTGCTAGATTCTGTTTTTCCAAGACTTCACTGATATGTGAAATGGAGTGAGGGCCTGAACAAGTGTGCCCTGATACTCAAGCTTCAAAAGTAGCCTTTAAAAAATAATTACCTCCCCCACCCCCAAACCTAAACTAAGTGAATCAAACCCTGCTATTGAAGGCCCAAATGTGCTTTGGACTTCTTAAAACAAGAGTGCAGCAACATTATAAAGTAATAATACATCTATTATTCTAATGAAAATCCCTAAAATAGTGTACTGCATCATCAGATGTGACACCCTTTGCCTATCTTCAATTAATTAACAGCTCTACACTGTCATGTATTTCCTACTTGAAAAAGCTCAGACCACTCTGCAAACTGGCAGGTTTAGCTCCGATAAGAGATTCCTATCTTCTCTCTTATGTTTGGTGATGAGTTGTTTTGGAAACAAATGGTGTCTGGGAAACACAGTGAAGAAGAATTTGCACTGAAGAGACAAAGAGAAAAACAACCACTCCTTTCAGTTGCATAATTTATCTTCTCTGTTTCTTCCCTCTCCCTTTAAAGATCCTTTTAAAATTTTGATTGTAAGAAAGTGAATGCTATTACTGTTTAATAAAGTAACTAAATAATACAGAACATAATAGGCTAACACAATGTACTCCCTAATATTTATGGAAATTGTATCCATTAAATGATAATTCTTTATAATTGAGAAAATATTAAAACTACTGCTAATTATGATTTTGAAAGATAAAATCTGGCGTTGAAAAATAGAGTGCATGTTAGATGATAAAAAACCCACTACAATTCTTGACTGTCAGAATGAAATTAATTTCACTCCAAATCAGGTATCCTACTTTTCTGTTTAAATTATTCAATATGCACGATAGAAAAAAAACATTAAAGTGGAAATATTTTTCATAGCAGAATGACTCACCTCTTCCATTTTTCCTATAAAGCACATATATTGTGTATATACGGAATAGAAGGGCTAATGTGGAATGACTCTTGGATGGATGATTTAGTCAAAATTGAACACAGATAAATATTTTTTTAAAAATTTAATGCCTGAATTCACTTTTTAAATAAGGTTGAAGAGCTTAGGCTTCATCAACAAAGTTAGATTTCTGTGTTTCACGTTTGCTGAGGTATTTAAATGCTCAAAGACAGACAGATACTTGTAAGGATATGAGGAGCTTGTGTCCTTCTCTGATGCCTGAGCTAAACCTGTTCCAAAAAACCCAGCTTTGACCTGATGATTTTACAGAGGCCTGAACTTCTGTCTTCTGCACGTGGCTTGAGCTGTTCCTTTTGAGCAGTGTGTAGCTGCTGTTTAAACCCCTTTGGAGTTCAGGCAAGGAAACCTCTTATGGGGTCAGATTTTGGTGTGTCTTTGAGAATAGTTCAACCAGAGACAATATTGCTTGGCATTAAGCTTCAGTACCAGCTTCAGTTACTTTATAAAATAATAATCATAATAATAAAGCCTGCTCATGGTCAAGTGGGATGTGGTGGTGATTTGCCAAGTTCATTTCTTCTTCAATGGTATTATATGCAAAATACAGATATGCAAATAGATATGGGACTTTAGGACTCTCATCCTCAGCTCAGGGCTGTTGCTGCCATGGTACAGCCATGATTCTTGACTCCCAGTTTCCTCCAAGACCCCACGAGTCTGCACTCAAGTTTCAACAGAGTGAATCACTGCATCCAGATAACCTCTTCAGTAGATGTCCTCTGATGGCTTTGTTTGAATTCCCCATCACTGCAGAGGGAAATGAAAACATCCTTACTTCCTCACAGCTTTCTCTGAACAGGTGTCTTGCAGTTTGGTAGGGCTGCTTGGTCTGGAGCAAATTATACACTAATGCAGTTTTATTTGTTGGCAGTCAGGTTTTGATGATTATTTCAGAATGTGATCTTGGGAAAATATGTAAAAGCAAGGCATCCTAGATCTTCATGGTTATTAGTCAAGGCATTAGTTACAAGAATGCATTCTTGTTAATTTTCCTTTTCAGTATTTATGACCAAAAAATTAGGTTTTGTTTTTTTCCCCCTGAAATTAAATTCAAGAGTGAAGATTGGTCTCATTGCTCAAAGTAATAGTGTGACCTTTGGAAGGACTATTACTATGATTAATTGCCTGCTATTTGTTTTCTTTATTCTAGTCTCTAAAAGTTTCTAAATTACCTCTCTGAACAAAGAACTCCATTGAAACCAACAATGAGATATAGACATAAAGCCATGTAAGGCCAGATGGCTTTTATTAAATTTGGTGATGGCTTCTGACGGTGTGAAATCCAAAGGGATGTCTACAGCAGCACTGCTGCTGCCATACACAGCTCCTGTCTATCTGGCTATTTTTCATCCACTTGGAATTCATTTGCAATTAATTCTTTACTTATATAGATTTATTCCATCTTAAATGCCTTTGCATTTTTGAAAGCTAAAATGCTGAGGTGAACGATTGATGCAGAGCTTTCAGTGTTGATTTTTGTGTGTGGTTTATTTTTCTCCTGTGCAGATAGTTTATAGACTAGTGTATTGGAGACAGTCAAGATGCAGTCACAAATCTAAAAGAGATTATCAGGAAAATTACTGGCCTGGCCTTGAGCCAGGTGATTTTCTTCTCCGTTACTTCATTAGAAATTTGGTTGGTGTCCCATTATTGAATGAGGAAGAAGTCTTTTGAAAGCTAAGCTGGTATTATTTGAATTTTTCTACTCAACTTTATAATAGTGATTTAACGAGAATTTATTTATTGGGAGGTAATATAATATAAAGGTATCTCGTGGTTTTCTCTTCCATTAGAGAATAATACATTTTTGTTTATGCTCTATTGAGAAACTAAAATGCTTAATTTAGAGACTTTAAATATTACTATGAGTTTTAGTTAATTTCAATATAAGACCCAGTGATCCACTTCCAGATTTTCTTAAGCAAACAGACAAAATCTACTGTATGTTAAATGCCTCAATTTTTTTTTTTTTTTTT
>VZTG01003814.1:46235-81799 GCA_013397845.1 Melanocharis versteri
TTCATAAGAGAGTTTTCTATTTTTCTTTTAAAGTCAGAAGTACACATTGGATTAAAGTTTCAGCGCTATCTCTAAGAGTATTTGGATTTTTGTAAAGTTTAATTTTAACTATAGAAAGTCAAGAACTCAGAATAAAACCAAACTCTACTTAGGTTTCTTTTTTTTTAAAGCGCAATGTATTTTCTACTTAATGTGGCTCAAGGTTGATGTCGTGGTATGACATTTGTAAGACTGAGAAAGCGTAGGCTTTGTACTTATTACAGAACAAGTTAAACAGGACTACCTCTTTCATAGGCCTCTGTACGTGCACCTTTGTGCTGACCTATAATGCACTTCTGTTTTTTCCTGACTCAGTTGTAGCCAAGAACACTTGTATTGTGCTGTGCAGTGAATTTTTAAAGTCGTGTGCCCAGTATAGCTGAGACTCAATTACACTGTTATGCCAGACCTCTGAAGAGGAAGAGCGCTGCTGTTTCTTCTATATCACCTATCAGCAGAAGGATATCCTGATCAAAACGTGATCTCTCATTTGATTTGGCATCCTTTTAGATACTTTAGCTGTGCTGCTTCTTCTCCAGACCTGTAAGAATTGTGTTAGTGCTCTGACACCCTTCAAATGACAAATCTGGTCAATGTTTTTTTTCATGAGGTGCAGTGAATGCGTATTGTAGCTAAAGGAACTCATGTTTGAATCAATAATGTTTTACAATTAATTACAGACATAATTAGAGACTTCGGTGACATTCATACTTGTTCCTCCCTTTCCTTTCTTCTGTATGCTATTGGCAACTGGAATCAAGAAAGGTTCAGCTTTAATATGGTGAATCGGCCTGTTCCAGGTTGTTGGTCTAAGGTGTGATGTATTTTCCCTGATGAGCTCCTTAAGCACATTTGAGTTTGGTTCTTGTTTTCTTTCCAGGATGAAATGAAGATGAATTTAATGTTGTAAGTATCTGTATGTCTTCAGTACCTGTAAAGGGCAAGGTGAAGCTTCTTCTACCTACAAATCAGAGTAGATCATCCTGTCCAAATCCCTGCCCAAAGCAGGGTCAATTGAAGCAGGTTTCTTGGGACCAGTTAGGGTTTGAGTGGTTCCAGACTGGGAGACTCCCCAACGTCTTTAGACAACCATTGGCTACCTTCCTTTTTTTTTTTTTTTTCTTTTAAAGTATTTTCTTAAATAAATATTTATTTGAAGGAATTTAATTCAAGTGAACTTGAATAAATTAAATACTTTATATTTTAATTTATGTTCATTTGAAATTTTGTCTATTCATTTGATATTGTTGAGGAGACTGCCTTTATCTTCTTTTCACTCTCCCCTCAGCTATTTGCACACATTAAGACCACCTTCCTGAGCCTTCTTTTTCAGTTCCAGCTTCTTCAGCTTCTCCTTGTATTAGTGATACTCCAGTCCCTTAATCATCTTCATGACCCTTTACTGGACTTGCTCCAGGATTTCCACGTCTCTATTTCACTGGGAAGCCAAGAACTGGATGAAGAACTCTCCCACCAGTACAGAGTACAGGGGAATAATCACCTCCCTTGTCCTGCTAGCTATACTCCTAAGACAACCCAGGATGTTGCAACTATTCCAGCGTGGCTTTTGCCCAGTGCCTCCCCTTATTTTCATACCATGCTCAAGGACACAGAACACACATTTGTGGTGTCTTCCAGCACCATGGCAACAGGGTGAAGTGAAGCACTTTGCTGTAAACACAACTTATAGATATCATTGAAAGTGACAGGGCCCAGAGGAAACCCGGATCAGTCCATGCTAAGGAATACTACCTTTAAACTGGCCATTAGTCACTGGACAACAATGAACTTCATACAGACAGTGGTTCTATAAAGTGCAAATTTTGGGTTACTGTGATATATCTACAAAATATGTCCTAGCAGATCATCTCCATGGCAGGTGTATATTGACTTCAAGTTATCTTAACAGGTTCAACAGTAAAAGGTGCATATTGACTTCAAGCTAGATTAACAGGTTCAACAGGTGTATAAAAGGTATAGATCCTGTTTTGGAGGAAAGGAATGGTTAAGACAGAATCCAACGTAAAAATTAGTAGGATATTCTAAGAGTTGAACTTTTAATCTGATCTTTATGTCTGGAATATTTATGTTTGAATCAGTTTAGCTAAATGTCACTTTCTACTTTCCCCTCCTAAATCAACTTCCTTTCCATACATGCTGAAAGAGTTGTTTGTATTTGAAATTGTTATTCTCCACTATTAACTATGGGTTTCCTTTGTCTTGTCATCTTTTACATTAATGATTTTCATTTTTTAAGTGTCTCTTTTCGCTCCAGGGGAGTGGAGGAGAAAAAAATGAGGTAACTTCAATATTTAGTAGCTGGTTTTCCAGGTGCAGAACTTCTGTTGTTGCATCTTGAATCAGTACATGCATTTTGTAAAGTGTAAAGCTTTAAAAACACCCTGTAATTTACAGAGCTTTGAAGCATGCTGCAATGAAAATTTGTTCAGTAATGATCTATTTTCTGATCCTCTATGCATGTGAAAACAGTTAATCCCTATGTTCCAATAGGATTTGTGAGGCGTTTTATGCTCTTTAAATTTTGTTTGGATGACTTGTCCATGTAGAATTAATAATTCTCTACAAACACATAATCTATATTTTTTGATCTAGACTTGCTATTCAAAAATGAGTAATCATTTACCTTTTAGATCCAGGGATATGACATCAGAAATGATGTGTTATCACTAGAATGAAAATCTACTAGAGCAGATATTATAAATTTGGAATTAGTAGCAAACAATTATTGATATAATTATAACAGGAATCAGGGTGAAATGTTTGGGTCTTCATCAGCACGCAGGATATAATTTTCAGAGCATGTCAAGGAAAATTTACTCTTATTTTCTTTCCGAATCTGAAGCTATGATAGTGATTGCATTTCTTGGATGGCTTTTCCCCCTCAGTTTGCTTTATTGCAATTGACATATTCTGTCCTTATGACTTGGATTAATTCTGTGTGCATTGCAGGGTATTAATATCCCTTTTAATTAGTTTCCTATTGCTTACATGGACTGTATAGAAAGTGGCTTCATAGTCTGTGAGAAATTATTGAACAATGAGTTGAAAAGCATTTAATTCCTTTCAGTACTAAACCTTGTATATCTGTAGTAGAAAACAGGAGAAATCAAGGTGTCCTTGCAATGGCAATGCACTTTCCTCTGCACAGGTTCCTCTCTTTATGCATTGGAATCTTATTTACGCAGCTCGGGAAAAGGAATGCCAGTAGATTGACACTGTTTTAAGAAGGTCATACTTTGAATTTTTAAGTACAAAATATGTACTTGCTGATAAACTAGGGTCAGGTACTAGTTGTTAGAAGCTAGTCGTTCCCCTGGCACACCTTCTAAGACCTTTCACATTTTTGAATGTACCTTACGTGTACAGTTTCTGTTCACATAAAAATATTTATTTCTGCTGAAAGTCTCATCTGCTGTTTCCTTGGCATCACTTATTACTCTGCACTTGACTTCAAGTCTGTTGTACTAAATCTGTCTGAGCAGAGATACATCTTGAATTTTGTGTTTGGAACACTAGCACTGCTATAGTATTCTCTTCTCTCCACCTTTTATTTTCAGCCATTTAAAGCAGTCATTCTTATTGCCTGTTTTCCACTTGATAGTGAAGTTAAATGTGTGAATGTCATATTTAACTACCAAAAAGTAAGATCCATTTTTTAAAACATTAAGAGAAATGAAACAAGGCAAGTAGAAAGAAAGTGCTGACAGAAAGAGAAAAATTTACAAGTTAGTGCAATAAAAAATAATAAGTCCAGTTAAAAAAAGTGTATTTCCTTGCAGTTATATTCCTTATATCTCCTGAATGTATCAAACCAGAAGCCAGTGCTTCAGCATGGAAGAATATGGCAGATGGAATTATTTCTATGCAAGTATTAAAAAGAAGGGCTCTACATTATCTGTGTCATGATTTAGTTTTGGGCTTCAGTCCCTATGCTGTCTATTCTTAGCGTCATAAAACATAATGGAAGTATTTAGGGATTCAAATGCATAGATTCATGCTGGATGTCACTTCCTTATGTATCTGCAGATGGTGTGTATATTTTTGCATATTGAATTTTATGGTGGTTAGGATACATTTGGTGGGGTAAGTATAGGGGAATGCAAAGATTCATTGCAAGTGATTCATTCAAAGACTTATATGTATCTTTTGTAAGCTGTTTGGTTTCCAGTGAAGACTCTGAATCATTATCTTACTTTATCACTACTTCTTTTTAACTTTGAAGAATTTTTTTGCCTTGTTCAGTCAAAAAGGCTGGGAGTTGGATCTATTAATTGCTTGGATGCTTGATGTTGAAGGGTTTATACATGAGCAGAATAAAACCAAGTACGGCCTTGTAGTGCATAGAGAATACAGGATGTCCATTTTTCTAAGGTTTTTGATTCAGACCCCAGATGAGCACTCCAATTCAATGGCAAGTGAAAGCAGTGTATGTTTGAGTTATGCATGACCTGCAAATATAAAGGCAGAAAGTCATGCAGACTTAGTCACAGGAATGGATTTCAGTGATCAGTCACAAGTTGATCAATTCAATTAATAAGGTTTTTTTCCCTGGGCTCAATGGAGTTTAAAAGCTATGAGGTTCCCAAACTCTGTTCTTGAGGACAGGCTTTCTTCACACTATCCAGTTTTTAAAACTTCTTCCCGCAGGAAGCTACTAAAAGGGAAAGATGAATCTGTAAGTACTATATGGAGGGTGCTCACCAAGAGAATTGTCTTAACTTTTGCAGTGGCCTTCATTCTTCGTCACAGGTGGAAAATTTGTGGAACCAACAGCTTGTAAACTAGACAGATGAGTTTAAGCAATTATGAAATGTGTACGAATGGAAAGGGAAGGCACCGCATAAGTGATTTCTTCTCCATTTCATGAGAGGGAGATGCATTTGCCCATGCTGGAGTTCCACAGCACCTACTCTTGTGACAAGCTGTCTATCAGCATAGTCCTATTGAGCTGACTGAAGTAATGTGGAAGGTGAGATAAGGGAATGAGTTACAAGACAGTGATGTCTTTTAGAAGAAAGGAGTCTAAAAATTAATCAAATAGGTAACATAAGCATAATTTTCCTTGATTTATTTCTCAAGAGTTGATGGAAATGACTGATTTCAGAGAGCCTGGCATTGCTCACTCAGCATCATGTAGCAACTGTTCAAATAAATAGAAATATGTTTCTTAGTTTTAGCAGATAGTGTCGTCTGAAGGATGTGACTTAAATAAGTCAGCCTTAAGAACTAACAGAAGCAGAACTAAATACCAGTTTCAGTGTTTGCTTTCTGTCTCTGGGGCTATATTTTCATAGTGGCATTTAGGATTTTAGAGCGTCATCTTCTAAACTGATTAGCTAAGTGAGAAACTTTGGCTCTTATTAGTAGTTATTTCCAGATATGGTCAAAGATACGGCACGAGAATCCTAAACATTACTTCACCAGGCTTAAAAGGATTTTCAGGAAATTTCAGAAACTTACAGTTCAAGCCTTAGTCTTACAAGTAAAAAACTTTCACATGAGTAATCTGTTCTACTTCAGTCTTCTGGTTATGGGTAGGGTGCTGCTGTATTTCACTCCTCTGAAGGAATGACTTATTCTATAAGGAGCTCCGTTTGTTTGATTGAACTTTTCAAAAAGAAAGAGAAAGCTTAAGAAAGTAGGTGAAAAATTTCATTCTTCCTGAGTGAAGACCATTATGATGAATGAAATCTTTTAAGAAGGTGACTAATGAGGTCCAATCACTTAAAGTGAGGCATGCTGCTTTTTCGTGGTACTGCTCTGTTTCTATCTGTGTAGAAGTTTTGAAAATATGTAATTGGTTTGTGATTAGAAACTTTAGTCACATACCTGTAATTGCTGTGGTGAAATCCAGAAAATGTGTCCTAGGCAGTTCTAGATGATTCGTCAGTACTTTTTAAGTCTTGTCTCAGACTTTTCTAAATGTGCAATTATTTTATTTGAGGAGAAGGGGAGTTGTTTTTTAAGACAACAGAGCATGTTTCATATAAGAAAATATATTAAAAGTGTTTTTCGTCTATGCATATTATTGCAAGGACAAGAAAAAATTAGCATTTGGAGGAGAAATTTGGAGGAATGGCATCTTGAAGTAATACTACATTTAAAGAGCATACCGAAGGCACAAATTTTGAAGTTTTGCACTTTGAAGAGCATTTTGAAGTTGCACTTTGAAGAGCACCAGCAATCTATAGATTGCTGAATCTGAATAGATCAACAAGATGACCAAGAGTCTGAGTCAGTGCTAGAACACATTTATTATTTATGCTTCCATTTGTATTAGTGGTGATGCTACTGAATCCTTTGCTGTCAATTCTGTCAGCAGCCAACATGACCAGGGTCTGTAAATAAGAGTGTTGAGGGTGACAGCCAGACGTCATTGATGAGGTGTGCACTGCAACAGCATCTGAACAGGGCAAGCAGAACAGAGGAGACATGGGATGTTAGACAACTAACACAAACATTTAAATCGCAGACACAGAATGACTGAGGTTAGAAGGGACATCAGTAGATTGTCTAGTCCAACCTCCTGTTCAAAGTAAGCTCCATGAACCACACCAGGTTGCTCAGGACTTTGACGTTTAGTTTTGAAAGCCTCCATGAACAGAGGCTGCATAACATTTGTGGACAAACTGTTCCAATCCTTCAAAGTCCTCGTGGTGAAAAAGTTCTCCATATATTCAGTTTAAACTTATGTCTGCAGTTTCTTGTCCTCTCAGTGGGCATCGCTTTGAAGTGCCTGGCTCTGTCTTCCCAATGGTTTCCTCATAAGTAAAGTAACCTTAGGTTTCTCTTAGTTTCCTGAAGCAGACTTCTGCATACTGAACAAGCCTCCTTCCCTCATCTTCTCCTTACAAGGGAGTTTTTCTAGCCTCTAACCATCTTTGTTGCCTTTTACTGGGCTTTCTGCAGTTTGTCACTCTTTTTCTGGTACTGGGAGAATGATACAGGATGCAGTGTGTCAGATGCAGTCTAATGACTATCAGGTAAAAGTGGTCACTTACATCTACAGACTGTGGCCCTTTTAAAACAGCCCAAGGTGCTCAGATGTTCTTTGTATTGAGTGTGCCATATTCACTGTTTTGCAGTGGGCCCATGTTTTTATTGTCCAGACCTGTTCTTGCATATTTAGCATAGAAACTATTCTTGTTGCCCTTGATGTCCCTTGCCAGTTTCAATCCTAGCTAAGCTTTGCTTTTCCTAGACAGACGGCTGTGCAGTGTTTCTAAATTCCTTCTTTGTAGCCTAATTAGGATGCTAGATCTGGAGTAGAGGCAGGGTTCAGAGTTCCAGGCATCCTGTCCCATGTGTGTAGCTGGTTGCTCTAATGACATAATCTCATTGCAAACACTATATGCGGGAATATTTTGGAAGACAGCTAGCAAGTGCAAAGAAATATAGAAATATGCACTTTACAGTGCTGTTTGGGGTTTAATGTTTACATATATATATGCAAACCTTTTTTGACAGTCTCCTGGTCCGGGCATAGACTGAGCCTGTTATGGCAGTTTATATTTCTGATAGCCATAAGAAACCATCTCAGCTTCTCAGAGATGATAAAGCTATTGCCACTGTGAGTCAAATTTACTTGAAATTTAATGCAGTTGTCCATCTAAACTTTATGATAATGTCTTGTTCTTCTGTGCTGAGCTACTTGGCACCATTGTATCCTGTCACATTTAATAAAGACATATTCATCTTCAACTTTATTTCATGTAGGGATTGCCAGACTTAGCGTATCAACACATCATATTGTATCATTGCTATGAGATCGAGTTGGTTTACCATAGCAAAGAGTTTGTCCTTCGATATTAAAAATAGTTAGTGTGAGTTATTGTGTTTATCACCACTCATAACAATACTTATTTTCCTATTACAATATATGATTAAAATTCTGACAGATGTTACAAGGTTGCCTGACAGAGATGTTACTACATGTTACTATTTTAAATTACTGCTTATTTGCATTTGTTCTTTCATTATCTCTAATAGATGATGACATAGCATAGTGGGGGAAGAAATTATGTTAAACCAATGTTGTGAAAGAGACAGTTTTAATGTGGTAAACACGAAATTATCTTGACAAGCCAAAGAGACTCTCTAGCTCATTTTTAGGAGAGGAAAAAAAATAACAATTCTTTAAACCCTAATACCTTGATGTTTAGTGAAGATTTAATTGTTGTGTAAGCTGAAGAAGGAAGCATTTATATATTACTGGTCTGTAGGTACAGTTTGAATAGAAATTGTTATTTCTGTGTGGATTGAGTGTATATTTTTATTTTGAGATTTAAATCCCAGATTAGAATCAGTCTTGGGGGTTGGATTGTGTGTGACAGCCAGAAGCAGTGACATCCATGGTCTTTTCCATAAAAGTCTATGACCACTCCAGCTCCGCTTGGCTGAAACTACTGAATCAGAGTAGGAATGAAATGTTTGGTTAGGCTCAAAAGTTGGGTGTCTTCCCCCACACCAGGGCACAGCCAAGCACCATAATGCTGCTTCTGCTGCAGCTCAGTTGGAAGAAGGGCAGGAGCTAAAGGCATATTTCCCACCAAGTCTGGTCCCAGGCTTAGATTTGCAAATTGCCTTGGCAACTCTTGACAGTCCTTCATTTATAAAAGGTAAGACCACCTTGAATACATATGAGTACCAGACACTGAGTCATTTGCTTGTAGGTATGACAAGGTAGCCCCAAATCTGTGTCCAGTCAGTAATTTTTCCTGTTATGTCATCAGATAATTTTTCTTTATGCAAGGAGATGGCTATTAGAATTATCGTAGAAAAGCTATGTAACATTTCTGTGTGAACCTCTGAGCTGTTAAAGTCAGACAGCTGATTATAGCCCATCATTTGCTCTCATTTAAATCAGTAGGAATCTGAAGTAACTGCACTGACACAGTAGAATTTCCCTCAAATGCACCAGTTTAATCTGAGAATGGAATTCAACTTTAAGTCATTAAATTCAGGCAAGCCATCTTTTTCATCCAAGTGGATGTCTGCAGCCATAGTAACTCATAACATTAGCTGTAGGTGGACTTGAACTGGGTAGTTGGAACTCTTGATTCTAAAACTGACCATCCATGGGCAGTGTTTTGCATTTTCTCTTTCCAGTCATTGACTTGATTGTTTGGTCTGCCAGCTCTGCTCTCCATTTTGCTCAGCACAATCCTGCATGTGGTTTTTAAATGATAATGAAATATAAATGATGACAACAGATTTTAAAGTAGGAATTATTAAACTCTAGAAAGTCTCCATCTGCTTGCATATCAGTATTGAGATTATTTGCTGCCCAGTGCCTGGTGTTCAGTAGAGAGAACATTTTTGATTGTTTCCATACATCCTGCTCTGACCCAAGTAGGAATGGAAATCATCAGAAATTATTAGGAATCTGTCTTTGGGAGATTATTACTTCTATTTTGTAGAGCCAAGACATCTGAAGATTTTCAGAAAGGTTCATTTTAGAATTTCATTATGTGTGTTTATCTAAAATGAATATGCAGATCAGTTTTGTTTGTTTATTCCCATTATTGGATACTATAATGCTTTTGCATAAAGAGGTGCTGTATAATAAATAGCTTGCTGGCAAAGGAAAAGCATGATCTTACGGTCAAAAAGGGGAGTTTAGATTAGTTAATCATTACTGTGTTGTAAACATAAATTCTAGCACAGCCTCTGGAATAGGAAGTAGTGGGCATATGAATCCTAGATTAGCCAGAATTCTGGTGTGCTGTAATGCCGTAGTGATGGACTGAAAGGCCAAGAAGTCTTTAACAATTTATTCTTGTTTTACACAAAACATATGTTTTTGTGACTGGGGTTCAAAAATAGGCTTATGTGTTGGAAGGGCTCCCAAGAAGCTGTAACAATTAATTTATAAGTAATCAAAGAGAAGGCCTCCAGAAATAGAGAAAAATATATTTTCAGTCTGTTTTCATGAGGAAGAGTTTAGGATCAGCTTTCGTAAGATTCTTGGAGTATCCATTGAACATAAATAGCACAGAGCCCTCGAGGTAAACAATTCTCATTGCAAAGTGAACATAGTCAATTTTAGAGAATAGAAGAGGCGCAGGGTTGCGCACAGCTAGTTATTGCAACAAAATACCGAGAATTGGTGATAATATGCTATTTATCAGTTGTATGACATGAGGAGCTACTATCAGAAATGCCATGGAAATCAAGAAAAAAATAGATGCAGTTTATGTAATAGAGGTTGTCTCAGGTTGGGTAAGACTATGGTTTGTGTTAAGTGCTAAGTTAGACTAATTGAAAAAAGTGGCTTCTCCTGCCTGTGAACAGTGCAATTGAAGATGATCTCTCAGTTTAAATCTTCTCTGACACATGGCTGAGCAAAGAGCAGAAAAGTGCCATCACCTGTAGAGTAAGGACTGTCAGATTCATGAGCAAACTTCTTCCTATTTTACTGTTCTGAAGATTCATGTGCCACCAAATTTTGATTGGTGACACTGTTGTTAGGGTTTGTTTTTTTGTTTGTTTCTTCATTTGCTTGGTTTGGGTTTTTTGTTTCTTTTTGTTTTTTTGTTTTTTGTTTGCTTGTTTGTTTGTTTTGGGGGTTTTTTTTCCTCATTAATAGTAGGCAAAGTCTTCATTTATTTCCATTCTTTTACCTAGTAATCATCACATAATCAAAGAAAAATATTCTTATTTAAATCTCCTTTGGTTAAGATTCAGTCCAGCTTCAAAGTGATCTGGGAAATGGAGAATAAGTGGTAACTCCGAATATCAGAGTTCAAGGTTTCTGCAGCCAACCACTGACTGTTTTCAACACCATGTATAGCACTCAACCTAGTACCATATTAACTAAAACAACTTGGAAAACAGAAGGAGTTTTCATTGAATTAGCAAATCAAGAATTACTTGGAAAAAAATGTTTCTTAATATAACCTCTTCCATAGTTTGCGAAGTCTTGTCTTTGCCCTTTTTTTCCCACAAAATATGAAAAGACTAGGCTGTGGAAGAAGGAAATTTGCCCTCCAGGTGTTAAGGTCAAATAAAATGAATCCTTGCAGAGCGGGTCTTTAGTCAGATCACTAGATCTGAACCTTCTGTCTTTTTTTAATATTCACCTGTAGAGTGAGATGTGAGCTTTGTGCTTGGCTCTGCTTCTTTTCATGTGGTTGTGGAGACATTACAAAGGTTTCTCTCTCTAGTCTTCTGCTTCACTTTGTATGTTGTTTTTCTAATGTGGAGAAGGAAAAGGTATCTTCAGGTTATTTCTTTCTCCTTTAATTTAGCTAATGTTGAGATTACAGCTGGATGAAAGCATTCCTATGCTAATAGCTACATTTATTGCACTTTTATGCATTAGCAATGGTAAATAACTGCCCCAAGACAACATCTGTTCTCATTTGTCTAGTTTCCTTTAAGTTAATGTATAAACTGAGCTTTTGATAATCACTTACCTACTTTAAAACTTCTGTGTGTTGTACTGCTGGTTTTGATTGCCAAATTATGTATCTAGCTAAGGACCTTTAACTTCTAGATCAACAACAAACCCAAGTGTCAGAAGAAAGTTCTCGAAATAGCTCTTCCTCTGCTCTGTCTGTGCTATGTCTGTCACTGCACTGTATTCCAGCATGGGATATATTCAGTCTGTTTTATCACATTTCTTGTAGCTACTGTTAACTACTGTCAGATCTTGGTTTCATGCTAGCAATTTTCCAAGTTTTTATGGATGTATTAATTTTTTTGCTTCTTTTAATTAAAACTGCTGGCTCTTCACAGGAATATTCTTTCATACAAGCACTTGTTTTTGCCTGCATATGTGAATGGGGCTAAACTGAGTATCTCAGGGACTAGTCAGGTGTAGCTATCATTTATTCCCTGCTTGCTGCTCTGCCAATGTGTCTTAACTCCAGGAAAGTCCAGTGTGGGAGTGGATGCGTTTTTCATTTCTTTTGTTTGCTGAGGAGACTCCTAACTAAACCATATCAACTGCCTGTACCTTTGACCATGTTCCTGGCTTTAGGACTGGAGTTTTACCTCAGATTACCAAACAGCCTTTGCAAAACATTTCTTCTTTTGTGATACTTCAGAAGTGTGGTGGGATGAGACCATAACAATTTATACCTTGTTTTACCAGTGTAGTTATAAAAATTATCTCTTTTGTTGCAACTGAATTGCAAGGAAATATGATCTTTAAATTCAGCCATATTGTTAGCCAATGTGGCAAATGTGGCAAGTGTGGCTTTGGTCCAAGAAAAACACTATGAAATTATATCCTTGACAGATGCTTCAGCATAGTCAGAGTGACTAATCTTCATTTTAACTTAGCCTTATGCCAATACAGCTCCACTAATGATATATAATTGTGAATATGAAGCAAGACTTACGTTTAGAGAGAACTGAACCCACCTAAATGCATTTTGTATATTTTCCATGAAGCTGAAATTCTGACAAGTGGACTATTAGCTGTCATTGTACTCAGGGGAGCAGTGTGGTTCCTGGCAATTTCAGAGATCCTGAGGGTCTTGTCTGTGTTTGGTTCCGTGTCTTCCTTCCCCTTGCTTTAATCATCTGAAACACATTGACCACAGCCTATCTTCTGTGTACACGAAACATCTAGAAAAATATGAAGATTGGATATCTCTCAGAAAAGTAGTCTTCACATGAATTTTTCAATGTAAGCTTATTTTGGGATGTTTCATTTTTTGCTTCATTCTCACTTCAAATGTGGCAAGTGTTAATGACACCTTAAAAATAGTGTTCTATAATTTGTCCTAGTTTCTTTAAAACTATTTTTGTTTCTTCATGAAGATTTTCATGTTCTTTACGCTTTGACTGGTCTTGTTTTTAAATCTAATAACGTCTCAATTCTTACTCTACCTGAATTTTTCTGTGCTCTGTTTCTGTGAGTCAAATTGCATTGCTCTTCTGGGTTGCTGCTGGTGCCAGCTTTTACACAGCATTTTGTACACTTTCAGCTAAGAAGTAGTATGAACTTAAATGTAATTGGTTTTGCACTATCCTATTTATAGTTATTAACCTGTAGTAGATGAGTAAATTCCCCACCTGCTCTTCCTGCTGTATCCAGCTTGTTACAGTGATAATTATAATTTATCAATATGGGAATGAGTAACAGACAAACACAAAAGTATAAAAGCCATTTTGGTTTGGATTAAGGGAATAGTAAGGGAAATCAAAGATGCCCTGAAGTTCCACATCAGGGCCTTTTCCACTTGCAGTGTCTCTTCAGATGGTCTGTGATACTGAAACCAAGACAGAGATTTGGCTTCTATTCCCAGTTTCTACAGGTTTCTACTGTGACAGTAGGCACCTGAGCTAAGCCAGCATTGCAAAGAGTATCTGAACAAGGTCAGTGCTTTTTCCCTCTATTTCCCAGTTCCTGTATTGTTGTGGCTTCTAGCAGCTCGGTAGAAGTGATGATGTGATACCTGGTTCATCTCCATATCCCATCTCTATTTTCTCCATCTACATTTCACACCAGTCTTGAGTTTTGATATTGGAAGCATCAAAGAAGTCACTCTGGCGAGAATTTTTCTTTGTATTATTCAAATGTATGGGTTTTATGTGTGGAAATAAAACTTTTATGAGCCTGCCTAGGGCTCTGGGATAGTGCCTATTCTCCTGCCTATTATCCTTCGTGTCCAACTCAGAATGCAGTAAAGTAGTGTGTGTCTTTTTTCTTACCTGGTACTAACAACAGTATCTCACCATTGCTGGATTAAATACATTCTTCTATAAATCACTGAGTTTAGAAAGACCAAGCAGCTGAAATATTGTGTGTTGCTTTGGAAGATGTGTGAAGAACATAGGCTTGCAATTGGAGCTTCAATTTATTGTTTTAGCTGGAACTGTAGTTGCTAACGTCCATAAAATCCATCCAGATGTATTCAGTAATTCTAGGCTGCTTTCCTGAGTTGTTATACATAGTCTTAATACATAACTAATATAATTGTGAAGTAAGTAATTCATGCTTTACTATAGGCTTGAAGGAAACAGATGTAAAAGTCCTTTGCATTATTAAATTGTAGATAGGAACCTTGTGGGGTTGAAGAAAGCTTCAGTTTGTCTGTTTCCCTAAGGTCAGGTTACAAAGTTTCTTATCAGACTTGTCCTTTCATAGCAGAAAATAATCTGCCTTACTTTCCTGGAGGCAAAGCATTGCAGGAGAAGCTCCCTGTCTGACGTAGTAATCTCTGATTAAAAAGGTATGTCTAATAGCAACTGTCCAAAAGTCAGGCGTTATCTGACTCACACTGAGTCTGCTTTCACTGTCAGCACAATTGTGATTTTCTCATGGAGCTGTCAATGGTATTTAAATAACTAATGCCACCTGGGATTGATTTTTGGGATTGACATAGAAAAAGCTGCACAGACACAGATTGGTTATTGTATGCTTATGTATACGTGTGCGTAATGGAGGGGGACAATATTCTTCCTAAAATATTTTTAATTTGTATGCGTTTATAATGACTCAAAAACCCTGTGAAAGGAACATTGGTACACTTAGTCTTCTGTTGCATACAGACTATAATGTACAGCGTTCAATGAAAAAAATGGGAGGACACTGGAGTCCAAATAGGCAATAGAACTCAAATCTTTAATACGTAAAGTTACAAAATCCTATTTCTAGCCTATTTTGATGACAGAAATTTTGGTTTGGACTTGTGTGTGTGCTTATGACATCCGTATCTGAGACTGTATCATTCTTGGGGAGATCCAGCAAAGCAACCTCAGTTCCTAGCAAAAGCAATGTAGTTTGAACCATCTCTGTCTTTTTTTTTAGCAGCCAATCAGGGTAATGAGAACTAAACCTAAATCTTAAAAATGCCCCTTATCCCACCCCTCCCTTCTTCCTAGGGCCAACTTCATTCTTGAATTCTCTACCTCTTCTCCCCAGTGACACAGAGGGATGGAGAATGGGAGTTGTGCTCAGTTCATCACGTGTAGTCTCTGTCACTACATTGTCCTTGTGGGGAGAACTTCTCTCACCCTTCCCCTGCTCTAGCATGGGGACCCTCCCACGGGAGACAGTCCTCCCCAAACTGCTCCAACATGGCTCTCACATATTCTCACTTCTTTCTCTGGCTGCAGAGGCTCTGACACAGTAAATTTTTTTCCATTCTTAAATATGCTATCCCAGAGGCTCTACCACTGTCACTGATGGCCTCAGCCTTGGCCATCTTGGAACTGGCTGGCATTGGTTCTGTTAGGCATGGCGGAAGCTTCTGGTAGCTTCTTAAAGAAGCCACTCCTATAGTCCCCACCTTTTACCAAGACCATGCTTGCAAAGGTCAATATGTCTTGTTAATCCTCCTTAATTTAATTTAATATCTTAACAATTCCTGACTCTAACTAGAGTTTGAGAAACCTAATGATCTCCTAGAGACACTTGTCAGCTTTGGTAGGGATGATATATAAATGGATGTGCCACATACAACTTGGACTGAAAATTAATTTGTGCACCCAAGACCTTTGGTCTCTAACTCCTTCAGCATGCAACCAAGACTTTCCTGATAGATAAGGAGTGTGAAAGAGCCTGAAGTATGCTGAGCTGGGAGAGAGACAATGCAAATGGTGATTAACAGAAGCAGTAAAGTGGGAGAGAATCTGAAAAAAGCAGCAGAAAGGAAAAAGGTGATGTGATTTCTGTGTGTACATCAGGGAGTAAAAACCCCCAACTAGAAAAACAGCCCTGCTTGTGACTAACCTCTTACCTTGGCTACTATCAGGTATTTCAGAGTGAGGTCTAAGAAACTGCGATGATGGTTGCAGAATTCCCTGTGCATCAGGGACAGATGAATTTTCTTGATTGCATGTGCTAGTGAAGAGCTTGTGGCTGTGATAGCAGAATTTGTGTCTCACTGTGCATATTGCTTTTGTAATGAACAGAAAAGAAACATTAATATTTTGTGCATGTAAAAAATCTTCTTTAAATCTTGATCGTGTCCTCTGCTAGTGTGTTAGCTAGACCATCTTTTTAAAATTTACTGAGTACCAGGGCAAGGGTGTGTTCTGCATTTCATGAGATGACCCTTTATTTCTGCTATTTTGATAAGGTGTAAATTAGAGTGCATAACACATCTCTTTTTTTTTCCTCCAGAATAAGCTGCAGGCAGCTTTGTAGGATGGGTACAAATGATTATTGTCATGCTAAGAAAGGGAGGCCAGAGGAAGAGAAGGAGGGAAGAGTGAGAGCACTTTGTGCTGCATCCCAAGGGAACTGCTCCCTGTGTTGGAGAAGGGGGACGTGGAGGGGGAGAGGAGCAGCAGCACTAGCCATGACTGCCCCGGGTTGTGGCCCAGGGTCACTGGCAGGGGCTCCACAGCCAAGCTGCAGCTCCTGGAAGCTTCTTGCTAAGGACAACCATTTGCTTTGCCTGTGGAACGGGGTCTGACTGTTCCGTTGATCATTTTGTGTCGGTTGTGGACTTGGGGTTACTCAGCTCCTTTTTAACCAATCCCAGCCCTATCAAAGGCTCTGTCTTTTGGAGTCTTTACAACCACTGAAACTTACTTGTTTTTAATCACCTGTTTCTGGGCTATTGTTGTCTGATAACTCCTTGTTTTGGAACCCAGGATGCTGACAGGAGTTTTCAGGTGCTGGCCTTCCTTGCCTTTAATATCACAAACTGTGTTATCTGCAGCTTTATAACGGCTTTGGCATCAACGTTTTGGTTTTGCTCCTTTAAGCTACACACTGGTGGGGAGAGATTGATCATTCAGATGCCCTTACTAATTTTCAGCTTAATTTTCTGGGTGTTTTAAAATTAATTTGAAGCCTGGTAATGTTTATTTATTTTATTGTGCACCATCTTCAGGGATATTCTGGAACAGATTTAGAAATCTGTGACTTGCTTATCTTGACTTGCACCTTGCAAGCACTGCCCTCCCCCTTTTGGACAGTTTTGATATTTAAGCTCCCAATTTTGGGTGATGCAGTTTTCATTTGACATGAAAAGAACAGATTTGTCCTTTCAGGTACTGTGAACTTCATTTTACTTTGCATTCTCCATTTCACTAAGTCCTTCTGCAATGCTTGGCAGCCTTTCCAAGATATGATTAGAAGGGAAGTAAAGTAGTGTTTGATTGGGATATTTTGCAATCTCAAATTTCATTTGAATATATATTTTGTATTTGCAAATATGAACAAAGCAGTATAAGTTAGCACAAAAATGTAGTTTTATATTGCTTAAAAACTACTAGATGTTCCCTTTTTTTTTTTTTTTTTTAATTACATGTAGGTAATTAGATGGTGGATTACCAAAAAAAACTTTTCTCACTGGATTATAGTTATCTTCAGGAGTTAAATTTTGACTATGTGTCAGTGTAATATTTCTGGCTTGACATTTAATAATATGATATGGACTTTCATAAATAGATGGATTTTAAATGATCAACCATGGAGTGATTGATTATTGAGTAATATTATCTGCTATTGGCTATAGGAGCTTAGTACAGTGATTTATACTGCACAGAGATATTTTTCTTGGAAAGAAAATAGCCAAGATGCCATGCTGCTATATTTTCCTTTTCTTGATTTCTCTCAATCTGAACCATTCAATTGGAGATAGAAGTTTTTCTATTAAATTAAAAAAAAATAGATGTTATTATTTTTAATTTGAAGCATATATCAAGTAAATAATTATTAGCACTTCCATAATAGATCAGGAAAGTGAGATGCTTGACATCAAGCTAGGACTGTAGCTGGCAGACTGAAATTTTATATGCTTGGGAATCAACAGTTCTCAAAGTACAGAAATAATGAATATTTAATGACTTGAAAAACCAGTAATACATTATATTCAAGTTTTATTTAAATATTCTTTTTATCCAAACTATTTTATGCCATACCTTGCTCTTTTATTCATAGACATACTTCTGTAATTTTTTGTTACAAATAATCTTTTTCTATAGTCTGCTCCCAGAAATAAGTTATACATTTGGCAGGATTTGTGTTTGTTGAGATGCTTTACGTTGAAGCTTCTTGCCTAATCCCAAAGAGAAGTAAAACATCTCAGAATGTTAATGACATGACTTTTCTCCATAAACTTGTGGCAAATGAGATCATGAGTCTATTAGATAATATTCTGTGTTTACATGATTATCATATTTCTGTGGTGGTCATCAGATTCAGTCTAAGCCTAATAAATTATTGAAGGAAATGTATGATATGGGTCAGTCCAGTCCTAGATAGGATGAGGGGATCTGCATTATGTATTTTGTAGTTGTTGCAGAGTTCTTTGGGATGAGGCAGTTTTGAGCAATTCCAGCAATGTTGCTATTGGAATTGAGATAAGTTGTCATTTTCTATTAAATATCTACATTACTGTAAAAGTCAATGGCAAACAACATACTGACTGTGCCTCTTAACTGGAATGGCAATGATGGTAATACAAGTTGAGTTAAGGAAATAGTTATGTGCTTTCTGCTCAGTTTTCACACTGAACCTAATAGCTACTGGTGTAATTTAGAGGCTTCCCCAAAATCTTGCATTGCTTGTTGAATACATTTATGACAGCATTTGAGAATCTGGAAAAAAAGAGAATGTTTTAATCTGTGAGTTTTTTCATTAAACAACAAAAAGAAAAAACAAACAAACAAAAACGCCTACCCCCAAAAATGAAAAAGAAAAAAAAAAAAAGCCAAACAAACAACAACCCACAACCAAACCAAAAAAACATGCCTTTAAAGTATTAGCAGGAGTCTTGCTCTGAGTGCAGTGGCTTGGTGTCAGCTGTCTGGGAGGTAATGCCTCTAACCAGGAGATACAGACCCTGTTAGAGCAAGGTGGGAGAGAGATATTTCCTCTAGACTGTACAAGCTTGTGCATTCAAGAACACACAGAACTCAGATCTGATGGGTTTTAGCTGGCTAGAGCTGAGCTTGACTACTTCCTTTGAATACAAGATCAAAAAAGGAAAGATGATGAAATGTGATGTCATTAGTTTCACTAAAAATCACTTGGGCAAACATGCAACAATTTATTAAAAGAGCTAGGGAAGGAGAAAGGTTTCTTACTTTTTGATTAGTTTATTTAATTAATGAACATTTGGTAAGCCTGTTCAACTAACATATGTGAATCAATCTATCTTTTTGGTTCAGGCTCCATAGTTTTTTGCAATTGCTTTTCACAGTCTCAAAAAAAATCCCCAAAAAATAACAAACCCACAAACAGAAAGAATGCACCCCACTCCAGAAGATTAAGTGGAAGAGTAATGTGAAATAGTCTTAATTTTTTTTAAATTTTCTGTTTTTTGAAGGAAGACAACTCAAAAACAGAGAAAACAAAACTGACTGAATATTTCTGTATACACCTACCTCTTCAGTAACAGTTCCAGTTGTGAAAACTGGCTCTATGAATAATTTCCTTGGATGTTATAAGAGCTACCTTATTTACAGAATGACTTTCTAGATGACAGTTGTTAAAAGATTGGTTTTAAGTAATCAAATAGTTTGATAAATAAATCAGCCTTGACTGAAAAAGAAACTTGAAATTGCATCAGGCAGATATCAAACCCCCAGATTGTTATCATTAGCATAAAATTGTTATTAATAGGTGAAATCAAATGAAATGAACAGCTCTTTAAAAAGACTTTAGAAGGTCGTAGTAGAGAATGGTGCCTGTTTTGCTTGTGTCAAATAAAGAATTAGCTGAACTTCAGCATGATATCTAAAGCTGTTGCAGTTGCACCTATGTAGTCCCTTCTTTGTCTCTTTTCCTTACCACTCCCAGGTCTAGGAATATTTGTTCTGACTCAGAAAAACTTGCTCTGTCTCTCAGGTAACTGCCATGGCTGTGAGTTGGGCTCTTTAAGACTGAGGAAACGGGAAAATAACTAGACAGAAGCTGATCAGTATCTTTTCCACTATTCAACATATGAAGTACTAATGAGGTTATTTAATTCTGTATCTGACAATGAGTATGATAACACTGAAAACAGATTAGGACCCCATTCTAAGAGAAGATTCCTCAGCAGTTTTAAAAAGGAAGATCAAATCAATATCTTCATCACAATTATGTGGGAACACAGTTCGGGGACAGCATCACTTCACCCAGAAAGAGCTATAGTAGTACTTACCAACCAGCAGAACTACTGCATTGCCTGGCATCCAGTAGGTATTTCTAGATATATTTCTGAAAGGATCAGTTAATTTTATTTTCAGCAGCCAGCAGGCATAGCTATCCATTTTGACCTCATAATTCTGAGGTTAAAGTCGATTAAAAAAAATATTCTGAAATGAAAATGTTTGAAGTTGAAATTCCTTTATGAAGAAATACATGTTACTCAGTATACAGGATACTGAATATAGACTAAGGTCCTAATGTGGTAACAGAGAGTTTGGGCTTTTATTTATTTAATATTAATTTTTCTTCAGTCTATAGGTGCTGAGTTGAGGAAGGCAAGCATTTCACTCTAGCAGCAGATGTATTCTCTCTTCAACCAATAATGTCTTTTATACAGAAGATGAAAAAATGTAGAAAAAAAATACAGTTATCAAGTAAAATTGCTTGGAGTACTTATAGCAATGAGTTTGTAGTGATATATTATATTACTGTAAGTATACTTTAATAAATGTTTGTGCTTATTGAGGAAGATATGAAAGGAATGTATGTAGGACCAGAGGAAAGATGGAAAAATCTATGTTAATTTTTTTAATTAAGGATAAAATTAATGCTTATTTTTAGTTAAAATGTAACTATTGTGTTAAACAAGATAACAACTTGCTTAGAATTGTAATCTTTTATCACATAATGTGATGAAACTTCAGTACAAATCTGATATAAATAGCTGATAAGCCCTTCTTTAGTACAAATTAGCATATTCAAACCTCTATTTTAACAGCGAATAAGACACAGAAGCAGATGTTCCGTAGTAGAATAGTTATCTTAAAAGTTCAGGTGTAGTATAAAGGGTCAGATTTTCACTGGTGTAAGTTATTAAAGGTGGCTTTAGATTCTCTGAATAGTCTAACCTGTTCTTTGTGAAAGGGGTTTATAGGTACCATTGTGGTGAAAATGCTAAAAGAAATTTTGGTCTTTTTTTTTTGTTTTTACTGTTACTTTGTTTTTGGTTTTGTTTTTTTTAAGAACAAGCCATTATTTTCTCTTTGTGTTTCAAAAGCTACTTTTAACCAGATGGATTTTTCTTAAAAAGAGTTGCAATGCAAGCACAATCTGAAAATTCCTAAACTTTATTCAGCCTGACTACTGAAACACTACTTTACTGATTGGAGTTATTCATATGAAGGAAAGAACAAGGGACTGTTTCATGTCATTTGAAAGTTTGGAACATGAAAGAATTTTAAGTAATTTAAGTTCTTACCCAGAGAATATTGCCATTTTTTAAAGACTATTATCACATCGAATTCAATGTGACTTTGCATATTTTGGTTTTTAATTCCCCACAGCATTTATAATAGTGTGTTGTAGCCTTTATAGTAGTACATCAGATCATAACACAAATCTTTGAAGGTTTTTTTAAGACATTCTTGAAATTTTTTTTTGGTTGTCAGTATGGTTGATGAAATATCTAGTGAGCTGGCAGGTAGTTACATAAAGAGTGGTAAAATCTCTTAGGCTGAACATAACAGTATATCTAATGTGACATGCAGAAGAAGAAGCTGTGTTTTAGCAAAAATGATGCTTCAGAGTTCAATTTAAAGTTGGTTTTTTCTTGATTTAGATTTATTGCAAGTGAAAGATTATCCCAAGCAGTCACTTTCTCTCCTTTCTTTTGATGAACAAGAAAAGGCACTGGATAAAAGAAAGCTTTTGATTTAGTGATACTCTTGGCTTTCAAAACTGGGAAGCCACAGTTAATTTTTTAGGATCAAAGGAAAATATTTGGGACTTAGTCCCATTCCAGAAGAATGCATAACATAGACACTGTACCATAATATAACACCTAATGGATAGCTAGGCTCTGCTCTGCTGCCCTTTCAGTAAATCCAGGCTTGGGTTTAGCTGTTGCTGCCAGGGAGTTACTCATCCTAATTGTCCATCGTCAGAAAAGAGATCAAAGTGGCAAAACCTGCATGTCAGTTGGAAAAGGGAGAAAAGCAGATAGCTTCAGGGTGTATCAACTCATTCTGAAATTTTATGTTAGCTTGCACAAGGTGTACCTCTTTTCCATTACACATGGATGCAATGAAAATGAAACCAATTTAGAGTTGCTTAACCATAATTACACCCACTTAGAAATCACTTCTGCTTTTGCATTTGTGCCACAGTTCCAGTCCATTAGTGAATGTGCTTAATAATAATTTACCAAGTGTTACTGCAAACAAAGAACTCCTGCTGAAGGAAAACAAATGACCGAGTTAGAAAATTGACTATTTCTTTTTAAATAAGAAAAAAAAAAAAAGAAAGAAAATGACCATAACCTAACTGACAGGACAGAGTTTGGATCCTAGCTAAATACCAACCAGCACAAGCGTCTTGTCAAATGAAGAGCTGCTTCAAGAAAATGTGTGCCTTTGCTTTCAACCCTTACAGTAGGATGGTTAATTTGTGTGTGTGTGTTGTCTAAAGGCACAGTGTGAGGAAATCTGCAGTTGGCAGGAAATCTTCACTCTTTTCTTTTATTCTTTCCCTGCTCCCCCCCGCTCCTCCCACCCCGTCCTTCCCCCCACCTTTCCCCTTTTCCCCTCGACCTTCTCTCTTCCTGGTATAGTATATCATTCTGGCCTGCCCCTTCCAACATATGCTCAGATTTGGAGAACACCGAAGTCCAGCTTATACCTTTGTCTGTCTTGGGGGGATTTAAAAGCTTCTCTCTCCAGAGACTACATAAGCAATCAGATTCTTCAGGAGTTCCATGGTTGCTGAGTTTTCATGAATGTGAATTTGGGCTTGGGCACTATAAATTGGGATGGGTAGGATTTAAACACTTAGATGAACTTCTATATCTAGATCAGATGCCTAGTAAAGCTATAATATTGCTAGTATTTTTATTCTGAAAATGAGTATTTCTTCAAAGAAATTGCTGCATACTTAGCAGGGCAAGGGCAAATCATTCGTTCTTTGGATCCCCTAATAATTTGCTGTCAATGTTGAATTATTTAGAATTTATTCATGACATTATTGTCGTAAGTATTATATAGATTAGTATATGAGTGATAGTATAATGTGCACAACAACTGATATTTAGGATGAACAGGTCAGATGCGTGTTATCTGTGTTGTTATGTTTTTACACATAGAAGTTGTAAGTATTTCCCTCATTAATATTACTCTGATGTTACAATCAATATGAGAGGCTGAAGAAAGGTTGTAACATGTTTACTGTACCAAAGCTTGCTGCAGCAGCACTTAAGTAAAAGAAATACTCTCCATAGCCTGGAGGTGTGGTCTTGGGCAGGTCATTTAAGATTTAAATATGAATTTGACATGATTAGTAGCAAAATGAGACAAACTCATGCACTCCTTAGCTGAGTGTCAGTGGAGCCATGTTGTGATTGGACTCTGACCCCTGAAATTGTTTTTCTCTGCAATAGACAAACTCTAGGCTATGTAACTCCATACAATCACTCGGCATTGTGGTTTGAGAGTTTCTGTTAGTGTGAGTTTGAGTCTGCTTGTACAGACAACAGAACTGAATCTGGGTCACCCATATCAAGTGTGCAAGTGTTTTAACCAGCAGTTATTACATAAAACTGGAGACTACAATTTTTTTTTCCTCTCTTGTGGTCTTATATAAGAAAGCACAAAATGCCACTGCAATTTGCACTGAGTTTTTCAACTTTCCTCTGAAAGGCATACTGGCTCAAGCCCTTCATGGGTTTAAATGGAGGATTGACTACTTTCTGGTTCCTTAGTTGTCTTCAATACAGATTAGCTGTGCAGATTCATGTGCCAATACTGTTACAACCAAGACTCACAGTGCCTGGGTATTGCTCCCTAAAATAGGGGATTGTGGTGGGGCCTTCAGTAGTAATGTTTGCAACATCTGTTATAGACTTTGACATATTTAAATAGCTTGATATAAAGTCACTGCTTCCCAGGCGGGGAATTTCTAAGCTGAATATCTAAGTTTATGTAATTCTCAAGTGGTAGCTGTGCAGGTAGGTCTTACTGTTCTTTTGCTTTTCGGAAATAAGAAGTTGGGACACATAAGATTTAAGGTTAGGGTACAAGCTACCATATAAAGAGATAAATGTAGAAAAAACTGTCTTAAACTGAATTAGTGCTTTTGACCTAATTTTTGGTAGTAGTTAATCTCTATTTAATTGATGATTTCAGTTAAAGAATATCAGAGCTAAAGCATTTTCCCTTCTATCAATGTTAATGTCTTAGATCCTCAGCTGGCATCACTCCACAATTTTCTTGGAGCTGAATCCGTTACATCAAAGGAGGATCTCTTTTTCCCTTCATGTTCAAAACCTGTACTCATCCAAGATGACGTTTCCCTGCTGTGTTCTCATTCCTCATCTGCCTGTGCCCAAACTGCTTGTGTTTAAAAAAAAACAGTTAGGAAAACACTGTAGTGAGGTCCTCTTCTTGTCTGAGGAAAAACCATGAAGACAAAAAATTAACTGCAGTGTACTGCTACTGTGTGTGCATGTATGTGTATATATATATATATATTTATACTTGCCCATGTACATGCACATGCATGTAATATATACGACATATTATGTGATGTATAATTTTACATAACGTTTGGCAATGTGTACATAGTATGTATACATTCATAGTGTGTTTTGTGTGCTAGTGAAAAAGAACTAAGGAATAAATAAATGTACAATCTTCATGGAGGCAGCAAAACTATTTTCCATAATATACTGTTATTTGTCCCTTTGAGAGACTGAAGGAAAAGAAAAGCTTAGATGTTAAATCATAGAAGAAAGCAGAATCAGCAACATTCTTAATAAACTGGTAGGATGCAATCCTGAAAACAGCTGGTCTATAGTTAATTCTAAGAAATGGGAATTATGAGTGAAATTTAATTTTAGATATTAATTTATGTTCTTCCCAATTAATGTTGCAATAGAGTATGTGAATGTAACTTGCAAGTAGTAAATATCAAAATAAGTAACATTCACAAATGCCACCTGACTGAGATCAGAGAAGTGTTCTCTGAGTGTTTATGTATATGCGTTTATATGCAACATGCATATGTGTGTACATGCAAACAGTGTATGTATGTATGTATGTATTTGTGTGTACTCTACACGTGTAGAAAAATCAAATTAATTATTGCGTGTGAGGAAACTGTGCGCGCCGAAACAGACTGTGTGCACACAGACACAGCACCAGGTTCTGCATGTTCCCATGTAATCCAAGGGATTATTTTTTCCCATATTTTTATTTGAATCCTGACCTTGTTCAACATTGGGAAACAACACTGGCTTTACTCTTGACAGCAGTAAATCAGTCAAAGAAAAGGCATTTGGAAAGCACCAGCATGTAGAAGGTCATACAATATCACCAGCATTTATGTTTTTAGTATTACTTCTGTCAACAGGAGGTTAATATATGGGAAATATCTTGTCCTTATCCTCATCTCAGAGTCATCAAAGTAATCTGTTTCCTGTACAGTGGAATTCCTAAGGAAGGCATCTCATAGCCCTTTCGCATGCCTGTGCTGTGCTTGGATGAGCAGAGGCAGCTGGAAGTGATTAGAATAGACTGACATGTGGAATCACGTAGGAAGGGATTCATCTCACTGAAGAAGAGGAATCAATGCTCTGTTCTGTAGGGGAAGAGGAGTTTAAGTACAAAAATGAGCAGATTTTCAAAGGGGCACATGGGAATTGAGCTACATGATTGCACTGATCCCATTTAATATTGCAAATCACATCCTACCCTCAGTAGATTATAAACAGACTGATAATCACAGATGATAGTTTCATAAGAGCATAGGAGCCGCCAAGCAGGAGTGAAGCAGTTGTTGCTTTATCCTAGTTGTCCCTACTAGCTCTCCCAAAACACAAAGTGATATCAGGCAAAATAAAGAACATTAATAAATAGGTATCTGTAAATGTTACATTTGTAAGGTGAAAGCTGACATTTCCCAGACATGCAAGATGACAGACATGCAAGGTTTGATGATTTCATTTTAAATGTGCACATTATTAGAGATGGGTCAATTGAAAATCTTCCCCTCTCCAAAGGGAAAGAATGTTTGTTTTGATCATGAGCAATATCCTTTAAAAACCCAAACTTGTACTATATCTTCAATTTTTTCTCCAGCTGAATAGATGCATTTTATGGTTTGCACTTTATCATGTGATCTTGTTACTTAAGTCTCTCTCTGTAATTTCAATACTAGTGTGGTACATACAACTCAGGTCTGCTGAGGTACCTTGCCCACTGTGTTCATCATCTTGGCATCAGTGTGATTGTAACTCTCAGTAGATTCTCAGTGCAACAGCAAATTATTAGTCTAAGAATTTACTGTTTTACAGACATACAAACACACACTGGGGAGAAAGACATACATTTGGGAACTAGGAAGAACTTTTCTTCTACTTTCATAGACTAGGTGGTTTTGGTTTGTTTTGTTTTGTTTTAAAATAATGAAAGATTAAATGAGACAAGTAATTGTTGAATTCTGAGAATAGTCACACTTTTTTTTCATCCCCCTAGAAAACTGTGAATTTTGTATTTGTTTGGGTCTTTGTAATCATGAAAACTGTGGACTGGATTCAGAGATTTTGTAGTTTGTCACCCATCTGAAGTGATTTTCCTTGTTTTAAAATTAGGTAATGTTCTGGCAGTGATGCCTTCATAGGAGATAGGCAGTGTTGTCGATGCCCTAAAGTATCGTGCTTGTCTGCCATCTAGAGCTGTTGACAAGTTGCCTTTTGAATGTCATTTCTCTGCGTGACATTCTGGCAGTCACTTCCACCTGCAGGTGTCCTTCCTCTTGGTTGTTTAGCTCAAGCAAACCCCGCGTCAAAATTGTGTACAGTGGCTATTCTGGAAGGAAATAGAGCCTTTTTTGTTCTGCAACAGCAGTGGGAAACTGCCATTTAATGTAACAGCTATGAATAACAGGCTAATATAGAATGTTATAAGCTAGAGAGATAATGTCGGAGACAAGAGTGTTCACTCCACTAGCCACCGGTTCCTTGAATTAAGCTTTTCTGGGTGTCCTACCTGTACTGTGCTATTAGAACTAAAATATGTCCATATCAGATCAGGGAAGGAACCTGTGTGTTTCCCTTATTTAGCTTCATGCACACTCAAAGAAATGTACGTGGTCGTTTGTCCAGGTAGCAGAATTACTCTTTAGAATTTTAAGTTATTGTAATGAAGCTTTATAATTTATTAAACAGACAAAAATTAAGTATTGTACATGAAACAGAGCCTGCAAGATGAGCCTGTCATACCAGGCATTACAAGAGGAGCCTTTACCCTTGGAGACAGCAGCCATTTAGTAACTGACTTAATTCCACACAAAACTCTGGTCACTCTTACTGTCTGATGCTCAGATTAATCTTTTCTGCCTCTAGTCATTAAAAAGTTAAGCATGATGCTGAAATTATTCATTTGGGCTCCCTGTGTGAATTTAATGGAGAAATGTCATTTTTGCAGGAAGTCAGTCCATCTGCTTAGAATGTCAGTTTTTGTCCATAGAAGTCAACTCCCCTGTTGACTCCAGTAATAACCATGATAACTGATGTGTTATCAAGCAAAAAAATGCTCCTGTGTTTCGAAGTAGGAAGGTAGGAAGATATCGTGTTTGGAACAGCTGTTCCTGGCAAGAATGCAGACAAGAGCAGAGCTCTTTGATGAGTATTTTGAGCACATTGTCTCTCAGTCAGTGAATGATCCTCTGAGAAAAAATAAATAAAAATTGATTGAAAATCAAATAATAGCAGAAAAACATTTCTGAGTGGCAAAAAGGTAGTATTTTGACTCTCTATTTCTTGATGGGAATAGAAAATTTTTCTATCATCTGTTACGAACAGGATGGCAGAATTTGCTTGTCAGAACAGTGCTGAGCCTTTTCTGAGACAAACTAAAAGACTCTGAGTCTCCTAGCATTCAGCTGGAAAAAGTGCAGCAACACCTGCTTCTTTGCTGTTGAGTCTCTTACTCCATCAAGAGTGGGTATCAGGTGACCTTGCTAAAAATCCCAATCACGTATTTGTAGGCTTTTATCTAACTTTTGAGAACAATTTTAAACAAGCATTTCAAATATTTATTTTTTTCTATGTGTATCTCCACACACACACACACATACACAAGGATGGGGAAAAGTAGAGTGAAGTAAGTCAGAAAATCATGGAAGTGTGAAAATTATTTTTCGAATAGTAGTCTCCATTTTAAAGGTAGACAACTTGTTTTCTACTTATCTATCGTATGCGTGCTTGTGGGAGTGAAAATTCTGTGTAGTGTTTTTCATAGTTCTCAAGATATTAGTAATTAATTCCCCGAAGAATTGGCTAAGGCAATGTCTGGCTGCTTTGTTTATGATTTCAGAACAGGACATAGTCATCCATTCTATATAAAATACTCCTTTTTTTGGTTTTTAGCCTGTGTACAAGGGGATTATGTGAACATAAAGGTATTGAGCCAGACCAAGGTACGCAGAGCAAAAAGTTCTGTTTCCATCAGCAACCGATGCCAAAGGAAGAGTGAGAACAGGGGAAACATATTTTATACTTTCCCCTGATACTCTCATAGCTTCTACTTCGGTAGGCAGTGGTCCCTTAATAATAAATATGTAAAGCTCTGCCAGCTTCCCTTGAGTCCAGATTGAAGTTCTCTTTCTCAAATTCCCTTGAGGTTTCTCTGGCCTTTGCTTTTGTACCTGCTTTCTGCCCATGTTGCCAGTCTTCATGGTCTGTTTCTTTTCTTCATCTATTCCATTTATTTTTACCATGTGGCTTCTTTCATTTTGCATTTTGTAATTTTTTGTTTTCAGTCCTTTCAGCTAAACTGTTCATTCTTATAGTCAGAATTTTCCTAAAATTAAACTTTTTTTCTGATTTTTTTTCCAATTTTTTTTTCCATTTGAAGGAGTGCTATCAGTCAGAAATTATTGTTATGAAATGTTTTTTTCCAACAGAATTGGTCATATCAATAGGATTTTTGGGGTTTTTTGAAATTAAAAAGGGAAAAGAGTGTATTGAAAGAATATTGCAAGCTGCGAAGTCAAACACTTAAAAATTGGTGTGTAGGACTTTAGGTGACAGGTGTGACCTCCAATTACACTTTCCTGCCTTCTCAAGTAAAGCACATTTAATTATGTAACAACTTTCTGTTTGTTTGTTGTTTTTTTTTTTTTTTTCCTACCCCACAGGACTTGTTATAATATTTTTTTCTTTTTAATTTTGGATATTTGACCCAGTTCATTATTTACTGTATATAGAAAAAAATCATGGAGTAACACAAAGCTATCAAAATTTTCTTTCAGTATGACATAAAGATTAAAGCAAAAACCTCAGCTAGGCTAATTAGAGAAACATCAGACCTTCAGTGTTCATTGTATTTACTGTAAGATGGCACTTCAGAGCTCCCAAATGGGTAAAGGGATATAGGTTGCATTCTTGTCTCAGTCTTAAGAGTTTTAGACCCCATCCTTCAGTAGCCTTTGATGGTCTGTGAACTGAGATTCCTTCAGCTGCCAAGATAAGTTCAAAATGTTTTATGTGAGAAAAAATTGGTCTAGGACAGTTATCTCTTAGGCTATGCTGTAATTAATTGTGCCTGCTCCTGTGCTGTGCAGCAGAGCTTATCCACGGAGGAGCTTCTGTCCTTGCCATTAAATATCTACAGTGCCGTGGTGAAGTTTGCAGCATGTACAGAAACTGATCCCCTGCTTTGCCTCGGAACGGTCTGAGGTCAAACCTACTCCAAAAACTTTTCAAGCAACCTCACAAGGTGCACAAGTGCAGTCCAAGGACTGTGCTCTGGGATGGGTTTAGTTTAGGTAATGGTCACCATCTGTGGTGGTGTCTGTCAGGAATCCCTTTTTCTATCCATTCTGAGATGGTTTCGTGTTAGTTATAAACAAGTATCCTGAAAGGGGTGGCCTGTAATGACTACACGGCACCCTGGGAGGGGAAGCCATGTCCCAGTTCTGGGATGCATCCTTCAGTGCAAGGATTATGCTGCAGGTATGATTCGCATAAATTTTTCATGGTGAAGTGTGACCTTTTTTTTTCTCGCCAGGCATCTCATGACTTTAGTACAATAACCTGTGACAGATTGTTTGAGCTGAAGAGCCCCGGAGCCCTGCTGTAGGTGAAAAGTGGATGCTCCTTACAGGGAAGCATGTCAAACAAGGGAATAAAGAAAATCTTTAAAAAAACAAACAAACAAACAAATAAAACAAAAACCAAAGCAAATAAAACAAACAGAGGCAGCTTATGAATAAAAATAGGCAGCAAATCAGGGGTATAGAGTTAGGAACTTTTTGTTTAGATCCATATCACCATGCATTGTTTGGTGGATAAGTGGATCTGGATGGTTGCAGCCAGAGAGTGGTGTGGTGGTCAATGACTCACTGCCTGGATGGGCATGTACACTCACAGCCCAGAAAGCCAACCCCGTCCTGGGCCACAGCAGCAGCAGCATGGCCAGCAGGTGAGGAACGGGGTGCTGCCCCTCTACTCTGCTCTTGTGAGAGCCCACCTTGGGTACTGCATCCAGCTTTGGGGTCCTCAGCACAGAAAAGGCATGGACCTGTTGGAACAAGTCCAGAGGAGGGCCACAAAAATGATCAGAGGGATACAACAGCTCTCCTCTGAAGACAGGCTGAGAGAGTTGGGGTTGTTCAGCCTGGAGAAGAGAAAGCTCTTATATGTGACTGTTACAAGGTGACTTTTCTGTACTTAGAGGCAGGAGGGATCATAAGGAATATGGGGACAAACTTTTTAATAGGATCTGTTGTGATAGGACAAGGGTAATGTGGTTTTAAGCTAAAAAGGGGGTTTTAAACTGAAGGGTAATGGATTTAAACTAAATCTACCCTCTTTTAAACCAAAAGAGCGTGGATTTAGACTAGGTATGAGGAAGTAAGTTTTTACAATGGAGGCAGTGAAACACCAGAACAGATTGCCCAGAGAAGGACCCTAGCTCTGGATCCACTCAGGTTCAGGTTGGATGGGGCACTGAGAAGCGTGATCTAGTTCAAGGTGTCCCTGCTCATTGCAGAGAGGTTGGATGAGATGACCTTTAAAGGCCCCTTCCAACCCAAGCCATTCTGTGGTTCTATGTAAAGGTACCTGCTTTTAGTTGTTCTGTATTCATGCACATAATAAATGAGTTGAGTCCAGCAACTTTGACTGTGCTACCTATGCTACGTTTGCTGTTTTAGGCTATATCACCTCTGCTGATGCTTTCTCTTTGCTTTCTCAAAGGTGTAAACAAAGGTGTAAAACAGATGTCTGCTTTCTGCTAAATAGTAAATACTTGGTACTGACTCAGCTTCACTGATTTATCAAGAGGATATCTTCATTCTTTGTCTCTGCCCACCTGTTATGTGGTTATATGCAAGAAGCATTGTGGGCAGCTCACAGAGGAAATCTGTACAGGTCACCTCACAAATGAACACATCTTATTTTGTCAGATATAATGCTATAATTAGCTGCTTCTACACTTTGTGTTCTTTGCACTCTCTGGTTATTTTCCTTAACAATTAGTCAGTGTTGTGAAAATTTTAAAAGCGATGTATGTGTAGCTGACTAAAAAAGAATTAGAATAGGGCAATATGCATGTTTTCCTCTGGGAAAGAGGATGAAGCAACTAGAATGTAATTTTAGTAGTGGTAAAGCAGACCCGTAACTCTGATTTCTAGCTGAATACGTAAGGAAATTGGATTCATAGCAGTTCAAGGAATTAAATGCTTTGATTAAGTGCCCAGAATAACTTACAGAATAACGGTATAAAATGGTGGTTAGATGTGGTGAAAAGGTGTCACTGCTGCCAAGAAGAGCTGATGGGAGAAGAACACAATGGGAGTTGTGCAGGAATGGGACTAATGAGAAGGAGGCATAGCACTTCAGAGATTGGAGAGGACTACAGAGGGGAGGGTTTGTTATTCTGGTAGAAATGGAGAGCTATAACTTCAGTATTGTATTTGATTTGAGTTCTCCATATTTAGAGGAATTGGAGGGTCCTGGTTGTCTCATTGCATCATCTGACACTGAAGTTCTGGCTCAGATTATGGGTTTTGCTATAAATTATGCCTGTTAATTATGTTCCAGAGGGATGTAATGGCTGTTAGTTATAGTATGTTGTGTTTTGGCTGTCATGTCAGAACATTCTGAAGTACATCAGCACACTGCCTATTTTGACTTGACAATAGGAGCATAGAAATTCACTATGTCATCTTCATCAAACAGAACATATTCCCAGAGGATGATCCTACCCAGTATTCTGGAGTCAGTTTCTTTTCATCTGCTATTTTTTTTTCTATTTTACATCCAGATCTCAGGAATCCCTTTTGAAATGCTTAATACTAAATTTTTAAGTAGCTTTGACAGTGTCCATGAAGAATCAGTTTCTCTGTGAAGAAGGGAGAGTATTTAGGTTGTGCTGTTCTGTGGCACAGCAGAGTCCTTGTACATCATGGCTAAATGTGACTTTGGTCCGGAGAAAACATTTGGTGTGTCAGTCTGAGTCTCTGTGGATGGACACAGCTCTCAAGACAATCAAGGAATTTGTCTTGCCTTGTGTGGGGAGAGCTGCATACCTCACCTCTCTTCATAGTATCACTGGGTGATACAGGTTGCAAGGGACCTTTGCCTGAACATTTAGAAGACAGTCTCATAAAGTTGTTTGCTTACAGTCACATAAAGGAGTTTTTACTCAATGTTTTTCTAGTATGTAGAGATAGAAGTACTTGGTCATAGATATGGCTAGCCACTTCTTAAAAAGGTACCTGAGATTTACCAATAACTTGCCAACAATTACTGCATGACAACCAAACCCCCGGAATTCCCCTGTGTTGCAGGAGTAATATATTCCTGATCACTAGACCGCAAAGGACATAGCTACAGGAACATGTACAAATGGACACCAGCTGTGCTGTCTCATTTCCTGAGCTGTCCAGAGATAAGACACCTCCAGACTTGAAGCTAAGTATTCATCACAAGTGCTGCTCCAAGCCTGAGGAAGTCTGACCTCTTTCCCTGCTGGGACATACTGGGCTAATGATGTGGCTCTGTACATCTGAACTAAAGCTATCTCGTGCTCATCAGCACAAGCGTAAATCTGTTGGCCCCTTGTCATGCTACTCAGATACTGCTATGTTTATATAGACCTAAATTACTCTTGTTTTTCTGCTGCTTATGGCAAAGTGCTCTTGCTTCCTAAAGCCTAGAATTAGGTATTTGACTGTAGGATTTTAGGAAAACCTAGCTTGATCTGGTGCCTTCTTTAAGCGGCTTTATCTTTTCCTGTGGGCTGCTGTGAATCTTACTCCTAAGATCCTGCTGTCATTTGCATGCTGTCCTGTGTGGCAGTAGCCTTGATTCTGCACCATGAAACTCAATTTTTAAAAAGACTCTTTCAGTGATTAACACTTCTTTGTTATTAGTATCTTCCATTCAGTAAATAGATAACTTGTTTTGAACACTGCTATCACTTTTCCTCTAGTGATAAACACTTTCACTTGTGCTATAACTGAATAATGATTTCTTTGAAAGTGTGATTAAAGCACAGCCTTCTTCATAATTGCACTTTATTTTGTATGATAAACTTGATTCAATGAATAGCTGTCTGACCCACACAACAGTAATGAATATTGGGTTTTATGACTTTTTCTCAGTTAAGGCAGAAAAAATACCTCTTAAAAAGTTCTGTTCGTGAATGCATCAGGATGGGAGGCACTTCAAGATGTTTTTCTGTCCACCCTCCTGCTTAGAGCAGGATCAGTTCTCAGGTCAGACCAGGTTATTCATGGCTTTATCCAGGCTTGTCTGGAAAACTGCCAAGGCCTGCACAACCTTTGGCTGCAGCTGGTTGCATCTTAAAGAGACAAATATCAGAGACTGAAAAAACAATGAAAATAAATTTTAAAAAGGAGAGGCTTGATAAAGCAGATGTTGTAAATCAGATGTCTTTTTACACATTTCTTTATGATCACTTAAGTTCTTGACTATTTGAGTGTTTGCTTCTTCTCATCCAGTATTTCGAATACACTAATTGGCACAGCTTATATTCTAAGGAGATGTTAGGAAGCACTGAAGGTGAAACTGCATTGAGTTAAATTAATTGCCTGTTTCCTGGCCTTGAGAATCTGAAAATCAGTGAAAAGTTCCATCATGTTCTTGCCTAATGAGAGGGCGAAGTGGAGTGTAACCACCTGCCGATGTTATTTCGTGCAGTTTGGTTAGACTTGGTCTCATCTCAGCTTTTCCCTTACACTAGTCTTTATCAATGCATTCTTATATAACCTCTGTCTGCTCAAGTGCTGTCCAGAGAAAATGTGAAAATTGACACTTCTCTTATTCAGAATAAAGAGTGTGAGATGCATGGAAGTCATACCAATAAGCTGTATACACCCTTCAGAGGAGCACTTTCCTGTTGAGCTGCACTATTATCTATGCATCAGTTCCACAGTCTGGCTCTGAGTTCTGAGAAAGTGTTAATGAGCTTGAGTCGTAGGAGAGCAATTGTCTGCTCTTCACAGGAAAGGAAATGGAGTCTTTGATCATAATTGCGAATATAAATTGCCCATCCTAAAAGCTAAAATGTCAGAAAGCTTGTTTTAATTTATTTTGGAGCAGCAGAGATGCTTCTTTGAGACATGATCAAGGACAAAAATCTCTGCAGTTTATTTGCTTATATTAGTTTGAAAGACTTCAGTGTGTGAATTAAACAGGGATCGTAATGAAAATGATGCTCAGATGACTCCATAAAATTTGGTAGCTAAGAGATGATCTATACATTCCTTCCTTCCTTCCTTCCTTCCTTCCTTCCATCCATCCATCCATCCATCCGTGGTAACAACAGGATCATGTCCGGATGATCTCTTATATAACCCCAGGAAAAAAACTGTCCATTTTCAAGGGTCATCTATTGCTGGGACTGGTCTGGCAAAACAGCGATTTGACAGTATAATGCTTGCTTTATGGCATAATTAATGAGTTCTGTCATTAATCAGCTTTTCCTGCTGGCATTATCTTTTTGTGCATTTCTGATATTTCTGGTATAGATATAATTTTAGGGGTATATTGAAAGGGAACATTTTATATCTCTCAAGTCAGATGTGCTTCTTGGTCTTGTAATTCCTTTTTGCAATTTACCAGATGGCATCAGGTTTAAACTCATGTTGAGACTTTGTACAATGCTGAAGCATATAAGATTGATTAAATCCTTTGATATTTAGTTCAAAATGAGGTTTTAGTGAAGTTTCTTGTTTAGAGCATTGTAAACAACCTGTTAAAATGTCCTGAGAGGTATGACTGCATGGGTAGGACATGACAATAATTGCAAGTTTCTCTTTTGCTGTATTTTTATGCATTCAAGCATGCAAAATATGGCACTGAAGCATCTTCATTTTATTAATTTTAGATAAAAATTCTAGCTGGGAATTTATGATTTGATTTTTTTTTTTTTTT
>VZTG01003814.1:81835-97861 GCA_013397845.1 Melanocharis versteri
TTTTTTTTTTTTAGCAGGAGTAGAGGAAGTAAAATGAACTCCTGAAGCAGGTGCAATATGAATGTGGTTAGTTTAAATAAGGGATTTGCCATACTGGCTGGTCAGCATCTCTTCCTATAGGCAGCTCCATTTTTCCCTATCACGGTCAGTGGTGAGAGAAGCAGAGTCTGCTTTACTGTTCCTGATTAGTATTAGTCGTAGAAAAGCCATGGTCACAGTTTTTAAGAGCAGTAGAAGCATCCTTGTCTATGAGAAATATAAGTGCATGTCTAGGAAACCAGATAGCAGAAAAAAAAACCAAAAAAAAACCCAAAAAACCAAACCAAAACAACCAAACTACAGGAGAGTGACTTTTGTCATTGTAAATGCTTTTGTATATGACTCTTTTCAGTATATATGCTTTTGTATATAACAAATTTATTATCTTCCATAATTCTAGTCACAAAAGTAGATTTAGGTATTATTCAAGCTTTGTGTAGACAATTTTGTTTTTCCAAATCACACCTAACTCTTCAAACTTCAATTCAATGGGTTTAAAAATAGGACTTGATAATTTGCAAAATGTAAATTTATCCTGATGGAACATTAAACAATTCAAGAGGAGCAAGTACAAATGACAAGATATAGTATGAGTTTTTGATTTGTGATGGAAGAGTATGAAAGGATAGATATAGCTGAGCTATATCTGGAGTAAAACTGTAGTCCTTAAAGATGCCACGGCTGACAAGATAAGTGACCCCTAAAATGGAAATGATTTGTCCCCCACAAAATACCAGATTTCAAATTCTTTACTTATGGGTGGTCCCACTGAAATTCCTCACCAATGTACCTTCTCACCAGGTGTAAATAGAAGTGTCTTGGCCAGAGTAAAACAAAATTGTTATGTAATTTCATGTGAGGTTATTTGCTCTAAAATTTTGGACGTACAGGTTTTGAGTTTAGAGGTGTTTATAACAATTTTGGAAGCCACTTTGAAAAGTAAACAGTTCCACAACAATATAAATTCAGTTTAAGAAATTAAAATATTTCTGAATTAGTTTATATATTAAGCAGTTGGATCCTACTTGGACTATTACATCTTTGTTATGTCAATTTAATTCTAGTCTCTCAAGATGGTATTAAAATTAAAAAAAAAACAAAAAACAAAAAAACCAAAAAAAACCCAAAAAAACCAAAAAAAAACCAAAAAAAAACCACCCAAAAAACCCCCCAAAAAACCCCAGTTCTTTCAAACTTCTAGAGTTCTGTTAACATTGCTTTCTGGAAAGTTAGTCCTCTTGCACCTTGTCCACATACACTGAATTGAAAAATTGACTGCTGCTAGAGCCTGTTCACTTGCTCTCTGTTTAATCAGTTATACCTGTGTGATATGAATGCAAAGTAGATGCAAAGTGCTGCCAAACAGTGGATTTTTCCAAATATGCTTCCATTTTTTTTACATGGCATAAAGCAGTGAAGAGTCCAGTCTATTACATTTTGCTCACTGCTTTTAGTTTTCTTAACATCTTTTACTCATGACTTCTTGTGTCTGCTTGCTGAAAACACTGGATCCTCCTCTGCATGTCTTGTTTTATACTGCATACTTTGGTCTTGCAGGGGCATTCATTTAGCTTTCATCATTCAGGAGCTTTCAGAATACTTACCTGATTAAGGTTTGCAATATATAATTATAGATATTTGCAAGAGAAGAGGATAGCATTATTTTAAAGGTTGTTATTAATGGGCTAATCTCTCATCCTTACATCAAGAAAGAGGATTTGCTACAAGAGTATCTCTAAGTCCTGAATATGTTGTAATCCACTGTGCAACTCAAGTGTCTAGACCAATGATACTGCCAGGCTCTTAGAATTGCTATGAGTGATCTGCAATATGTGAAAATTGAAGTGTTAGGGGGTTTTTGTTTGTTTTGTTTTCTTATTTAAAAAAAAAAAAATATTTATTTTAAGAAACCTTTTAATACAAACTAGATCAGGGGCTCTGGAACAGCTCCTGTTATGACTTAGGTTCTGTAAGGAGCCAGTTGGTCTTGCAATCCATAAGCCATCATAGACCTTTCTAAAATACAAAACCCAAAAACCACTGTTTAGGAAATTTTCATTCTCTGCAAATCTATAAACAAAAAAGCCAAAACTGGTGGGCTTTTGTTTAGTTTTTTGGTTTGGTTTGGTTTTTTTGTTTGTTTGTTTGGGTTTTTTGTTGTTTTTTTGTTTTGTTGTTGTTGTGGTTTTTCGTTTTTTTTTCTGTGTATTTAAGTGTGTGGCCCTGTAATAATCTGTTGCAAAAAACACATGATGATGGCTCAACTATTTCTGGGCTAACATGTCCAAATTTACATCAGAAATATCTGCTTCAGAAACGCACATCCTAGATAAGACTTTACTAACTTTTTTTTATAAGATGGTTGTTTTCTTCAGCTGTATGGATTCAGAAACGTGTATGTTAAGCATGTCACAATGGAGCTCGCCACTTAAGATCATTGGATAAACTGTATTGAAGGGAACCTCAGATTTTCACCTAGTCCAACCTCTTGCTTAAAGCAGGGTCAGCCTTGAAATCAGACCAGGCTATTAAAGGCTTTATGCAGCCGGTCTGGAGCATCTTCAAGCATACACAATCTTTCTGGGCAATCTGTGCCACTCCCTGGTAGTCTTGAGGAAAAAGTTTCTCCCTACATCCATTCTGAACTTCTCCCATTTCAACTTATGCTCCTTATGTCTCACCAAGGCTTGCTGTGAGGAGCCTGGAAGCATCTTCCCAATAATCTCCCTACAGGTATTGGGGGATTGCTGTTTGCTTCCCCAGAAGCAGCCTCTGCTCCAGGTGGAACAAGCCCCATCCCTCAGGTGCTTCTCACTGGTCAGGACTGATTTGCTTGTAGACCCTACTGAAGGGAAGGCAGAAGATTCTAAACTGTGTATCAATGAATGCATGGGTGATGAACCTCATCAGATTACATGAATAGAAATGAGTGGGGATCTTGGTTCAGCATGAAGAAAGAAGGGATATTAGTGACTGAGGTACAGTAGAATTCAGGTTGGGCTTCCTGTGCAGAATCACAGAAACACAGAACCATTTAGGTTGGAAAAGACCTCTGAGCTCATCAAAACCAACTGTTACCTCATCACTGCCAGGTTCGCCACTGAGCCGTGTCCCCAGCTGCCACATCCACTCTCTTTTAAATAATTACCTGGGATAGTGGCTCAACCACTTCCCTGTACAACCTGTTCCCATGCTTGGCAACCCTTTTGCTGAAGAAATTTTTTTGTAATATCCAATACCCTGGTGTAACTTGAGGCCATTTTCTCTTGTTCTGGCACTTCTTACAGGGGAGGTAGGATCAACCCACGCCTTGCTGCAACCTCTTTTCTGGTCGTTGTACTATCTGTAGAGGAAGTTTGGTTCATAAGCTTCAGTACAAATTTGCAAAATTGTCCATAAAATATCCCCACCAAAGCACAAATCTCTAGCCTTTAAAAATCTATGAGTATTAATAATGGAAGATGTGTTTATGTAATTGGAGTATTTTGAAAGAAAGTTTATAGTTTTATGAAATTTCACTTAAAAATTTAACTTGTATTTTTGCCTGTTCATTTTGATATAAGTGCTGTCAACTCTAGCTTATTAATTCTCTGTATTACTGTTGTGAAAATATTTCCGGAATAGCTGTTGCATAGTCTTGTGTAAGCTTTACCTGATTTTTTTTTTTTTTTTTTTTTTTTTTGTTTTTTTTTTTTTTTTTTTGGTTGGTTTTTGCCTTAGATTCTTTTGTATTAATTTTTTAACAAAAATAGAAAATTGTCTACTCAGAGATCCTCCAGAAGATTCTATTTAGAACTAATTATAGCTGTCTTTAAAGTCTCCTGGCTTCTACTGCCCAAAAGTAGTTTTTTACTGAAAGATAATAGTCTAAGCAAAATGCTCAGCTTCTTTTTACTGCATAACAATAACACGATGTGACATTTCTGCATTGTATTACTATCAAGCTCTGAAAACTTACTAAATCATGTTCCAAGTGATCAATGGATTTATCCTTTGCAAACTAAAGCACTCATCATTCATGGCATTCCTCCTTTGTTCTGGTGGAATAGAGGACAGTTCTAATGCATCTTGTCAGGTCCTCATTTTCTTTATTTCTTTGAACGTGAACTTTACTTTTCCATAAGAAATTGGATAAGTAAGTAGGCATTAGGTAACAGCCAAATAGGTTTGTGTTTTGTTTTTTCCTTTTCTCAGGAATAAAGATGATCTTTTTTGAGGTAGAGTACAGTCACAGACATTCCATTTGTTCGGAGAGTTTCTTCGATACAACTCCTTCATTTTGGGAATTACGTTAAATTGAAAATAGCAGAATTTAAATTTCCACCATGGGGAATGGAGAAAACAATCAGATGCTGGACTCAGTCCATGCTGTAAATAGTTAAAGCCAGTGTATTTATGTGTGAATTCTTAACATGTATGGTAAAGTGGTTGCTGCACTCACTTCCTGAAAACCACTTTCAAATTTACTCACAGGCAGGAATTTAGAACAGATGCTGATGGGAAGAGGAAAATTTTGATTCCTCACTGTGATCCATGGATAAACTTATCCTTTTGGGTTTAGAGAAGTAACTTCAGGAAATATTTGGTGTAATAGTTAGCCCCAAACAAGCAGTCTAATGCTCAAGTATTAACATGTGGCAGTTTATGTGTTATAAATTATGGAAGTACTCCCCAGTTTTTTAAAACCTAAACATAAGAATGCACTTGGTTTTGTTCATAATTTAACAGCACAGAATTTCCCAAAGTGTAAGGAGGTGTGAGCATGTTGTAGAAAAAAAGGAAAATCCATCCTGCTGCAAAAGCAAAATGAAACAATATTAAATGAAAAAAAAAAATAAAATAGCAGACAGAATAGCTGTGTCTAATTCTGGAACAAAGTATTTAATGTCAGAAAAGAATTGGTATATAAGGATTTATATTAGGAAGTGTATAAGTAGGCAACATATCTTGAGAATCGTAAGTTTGTATTATTTTGTTTACAGTCTTATGGTTTCAGGATTTGGGGTTTTTTATCTGATGAAGTGAAAATAAAATCTTTCCCAGTGTTGGTATAAAACAAAAATATATGTGAATTTCTGTTGTTCACTTGAAATGATGAGGTATCCTACAGATCTGAGAATACACTGTGTAAAAGATGAAGGGAAGAAAAAGCTCACAGTTACATTTAAAACAGCTCATAATACTATAAGTTGCCACAAAATAATTTTATAAAACCCAAACACCATCAAAAAACCCAAGCAACACTTTTTTTTCCATATTGTCCTTTCAGCATTATTTCCTTTGTTTCTCCCTCTTAAGCTTTGTTCTCCTGTCATTAATGCTGAGATATTTAACTTGAAGTGCACTGTTTCTGGATTTTATAAGACTGGTACAAAGAGCTTGTATCTTAAAAATCATTCTTTCCTGTGTACCATTTGCAATCAGAAACAGGCGAATTTTTCATTTTAATATTGCCACAGGTACTGTCTTTCATAAATGTACGCATATTTTTCAAATGAGGTGGAATTCTGGTAAACTGAGCTGTTTAGTGACTGTATCTGCAAGGGACTTTTGCAGTCGAGGGAGAGCTGTTGAGTGAACTCTGTGTGGAGTTTAACAAGCAATTGTTCCCTCAAGTAGACACCTGTACTTGGGGAGATGGATAGTGCTTTACGTTTTATTGGCTGTATTGACCAGGGGCTTGGTTCAGTTGCCTGAACAGTGGCACTCAGTACCAGATGCCTGTGGGTGTTTTCCCTACCTTCTGGCTGACCCTCCATGTCTCGGGGCATGTCTGGTGGCTCTGGTTTAACACTGATAATCCTCTGGTGATATCCATTTTAGGCCACTAAGATCTATGTCTTCATTCACTGTGGTAGAGATCTAAACAGCTGTCAGAGGTATAGACACCTGCTTTGTTCCGGCTGCAGTTACATGACATAAACGCAGTTTTTGTCATTCTTTGCATGTATCAAGCTGCTTTTGTTCAGCAGCAAAGCAGTATGCACACGAAATAGTGGTTTTGCTTATTTCAGTTAGCTCAGGTCCTGCAAAAGAAGAACCAAAGTGCAGCCCACTGGAGATAAAATATATTTTGCGTAAGTTTGAATAAAAGTAGCAGCACTTGAAGTATTAGAATATATACTTTTTATTTACAGATGGGAATGCAATTAGCCTTGCTTTGACATTTAATTCATGTATGATGTAGGAATTGCCATCCACATTACAGTAAAAGTGCACGATATCAGTCATACTTCAGCATTTCATCATTTGGGATTTGTGTGTGGAATGCTGAAGGCAGGAAGTACTTCCTACAGAGATTACAAAGCTAAATTTGCAATATCCACTGTTCGAGGAGAGGTGGTCTATGAACGGGTGCAATCACAGAGACAACTCCTCTGTCGTTGGTGACTCGGAGAGCCAAAACCACTGGTGGACAGATTGCAGATCCTGGGCTCTACTATGGCCACCATGCTGGCCCTGCTGTGCAGATGCCTTTGAGGATTAGAGAGGGATTCCTAGAATAGAAATGCAGCAACTTTAGTTCACATACATAATGAACAGGGTTTTGTATCTGCAGAGTGATATTTCCTTTTTAGTGATAATCTTAGTACTCTGAATTCAGTATTCTGTTACAATTCTGTGTTATTACTGATATGTTTGATTAATTCCTTTTTCTAAATGGAAGTATTGGACAGACAAATCAGTATATTTACTTATTGTAAATAAATATTTATTACTTATATATTAATATTTATTGTTTATTGATGCAATGTGTTGTTAGATTGAAGTTGGTGCTTTTTTTTTTTTTTTTCCTGTACCTCATTCTATTTTAGAGCTTAGGAAAAGAGAATTAAGTTAATCATTCTAGAGATTTCAAAATGTGGTAATAGATCTTAATAAATCCTGGTCAGAGTACTAACAAAGTAGCATATTTTATGAAGGAATATATATATTTTCTAATCTGCAAAATATTTGATTATAATTGATCAGTTAATGTGCAATAAAGGCTCTCAGAGGTTCTAAAAAAATAAATATTTTTTGATATTTAAATCTCACATTTAATTTTCAATTTATTTAGATATTTAACTTATTTTTTTTCTTTTAGAAATATGAAATCAGTAAACACATTTTCTGCCTGAAGGAGATGACTTGGAGGTGAAGTCCAAGAGATCTCATGATTACTTGAAGTTCCCATGCTTAAGTCATTCCTAGTGGTGAAAAATTGTCTGAAGTGTTTCTGATAACGATTTTTTTTCAGCAAACTGGAAGTTAATTATCTAATGTTTAGAGGTTGAGGCTGATTTCACTTGCCATAAGTGTAGATTCAGCATAAATAACCCATCTTACATAAGCTGTCTTTGAAAAATGTGTACATATATCTATGTGAGAAGTTACATCAGATTGCTTATTTTTTCTTCTCATATAAAATCATTGGCATATTACTTATGTCTAGTGGTAGCCAATGTCTGAGTATATTATCAATTTCTCACATCTTGTGCTGTTATTACTCAAGTATGCTTCAAAATCTGGATAAATGTATAATTTTGAAAAGCATAAGGTGTTGTTCCATGAACACGTAAATGTTCAAGTCTGATCACAAAACACAGACTTTCGGCGCTCCCAGTTCAGAATTTAGAATAAATATGAGACAGAAATAGTCCTAGCCATTAATGAGACCTTGTTATGCTCTTGAAGGGGATGGGTTGGTTTTAGGCATGACAAAAGTAGACAGTAGTGTAAAGTATAAAAAAATGTTGGTGTTACGCGAGAGAGAAGATTTCTGCTCCAAGAGTCTGAAGTGCTAAGCCTGGCTCAGAGGCAGCCACACCACGTCACTTACAAACCCATTCAGCAGCTGTGGGACACAGCAAGCCCCTCGGCGCAGTCACAGGTAGAGGGGTCTCGCTGCCTGGGTGTCCAGCCCTGTTTTGCCCCCAGTGTTTAGCAGAGAAAAGTATGGACAAAAGTGGAGAGTGGGGTGTGTGGGGTCCAGAGAGATTGTTTAGTCTTGGCACCCAAAAACTTACAGGGGAAGATGACAGACAGGGAAACAGCTCTGCTGTGACATTGCACTGGAGAGCTACCCTTACTCCTGGGCTCCAGGAAAGTCTTGCTCCTTCAAGAGTGGCTCTAAATACATTGTATGGTCATGAAAAGTCAACTAGAAATGTTCTGGAGTATAAATAGTGATATTATATGTATAAATCGAGGTTGTGAAATGATAAAATCTTAAGATGTGGAGTATTGGATGTATTCTTTAAATAGTAATTAAAAGTTGTTTATTTCTTGGGGGAAGGATGAGGAGCCAATTACAGTTTTATAATGCAACTGCAGGGAAGACAAATGGAATATGAGCTTGTCTCGGCAATGTAACAGCACAAAAAAACCCATTAAATATAGTACAATTTTGAAATAGCACAGGTTCCTATGTTTAATCTTTCACTGTCTAAAGCCAAGATAATTTCCAAGCTTTCCTTGAGTATTATTAATTGTTAATTTGAATGCAAAGTTTTTTACTGTTAAATTTTGTACATATAAATCAACAGCAACAGGACATGTTGGCTGCAGGTTCCAGCTCCTATGGTTGTATTTCAAGGAGGTGTCAGAGTCCTTTTCCCCACCCTTGTCCTGGAAGCACAATTTTAGTTTAATCTTGATGAGATATTTTACTGGGTGATTAGACAGAATATTAAAGGAATTTGATGAGTAATAGTTTAATTTGGGTTTTGAAGATATCCAGCAGTTCATTTGGGGATTCAGGATCTGTTCACAAGTCAGTATCAACCTCTGATGCTAACTTGTGATTCACAAACATCTGACACCATGTATGCACTCAGTGAATATATGGTCTTCTGATTTTGAGTATTTCATTCAAATACCATAGCGATTTAAATAATAAACCACTCTACAGCAATCATGACATCCTGAAATAACAATTTGTGCTAAATTAAGCAAAGAAAAGTGGAAACAGCTGACAAATGTCTCTTTTAGGAAGACTGGAGTTGTGTTGTTCTTTTAGTGCTGATTTTCAGTTTGTTTGCCTTTCTTCAAAGTGCAGTTAATATTTTTAAGAGATGAGTGTGGTCAATTATATTGCTTCCTGTCATATTTAGTGAAAATATCTACAGGACATTTTTTTCCTGGTAATAGCAAGCTAGCTGGCTAGTTAATTATTCTAAAAAACTTTAATTTTACGAGATCCTTGTGTATCTAATACAATATTAACATTTATCTGAGCTTTTCTGTGATTCCTAATGAAAAAATATCCAGGACCTCTGGAGCACTCATTTTATAAATTCCAGTTAGTTTTCAAAAAATTAACAAGACCCTAAACTGATAATTTAGATTACAAAAAAATATTTGTCTATTCTGTTGTTAAATTTATATTTCCTTCAGCCTGTTACTTTAAGGGTAATCCAACTGATTTTGTGAAATCAATGAACCACTTTATCATTATTTTTCTCTTAATAGAACCATTTTTTATGAGAGTAGATGGTAGTTGTAGGTATCTCCAGAGAGAGATGCATTCCTCTACTTACAGAATTACAGATAATTATAAAATTAAAACTGGAGACTATTGTGCATCAAAATACTGCACAAATTGCAGTGTTTAAAAAGAATGGAGAGGACAAAAGAACAGCAGTCTAAGAATTCTGTGATTTATTTTGTATCCAAGAACAATTCTATTTGCATTACCGAGTACTTACCACATTGTAGAAAAGTCTTAGTAAGACATTTGTAACCTACTTGAAGGTATCATTGTTATCTACTCTCCATAAAGAGAGAAATCTGGTGATGTATTATCAAAAACATATGCTCTAAAAGAAATTGTTTCTATACTCTCTTTCATCAATGATCTCAATAGGGGAAAAGAAAGACAATGCTGCATTAGATATATTTCCAAATTTAAAGATTTAAGTCAGAGAGGATTATTATAAAGACACAGAACTAACCTCCAAGACAGTATAGATAACCAGTTTCCTCTGGTATTTTTTTTTTTTTTCAAGCTCAGAATAGCAACTAGGGAAATAATTTTTTTAGTGCAACTGTAATTAAAATGGTCTGCACACTTTTCCACCCCATCGGTCCAGTTGAAGGAATAAAGGAAGATCTGATAGAGCTCTGGGTTGTTTATTAAAAAAAAAAAAAAATCTGATTGATTTCCTTGACATAGACAAAGCTTCCCCGATAGAATCCTGGCTGTCTTCTCCAAATTTGTAATGTACAAATTGTGAGGAGGAGCAGCATAGCATAGATGGATCTTGTTTCCAGAACTGGTATGCACATATGGAGACAAGTGTACTTAATAAATGGAGGTTATATTTTAAACAGGAAAAGGAGGAGGAAGGTCAGAAGGTCAGAATGTTTGCTGCTGTAGCTCTGAAAACATGAATTTCCCGTTACTGGTAAAAGGTGCTGGACTGAGTTGGCAGTGCAGGGTGTCAGCACGTGTGGGTTTGTCTTGGCATGGTTTCAGATTGCTTTCAGTGAGGCCAAATGACTTTTGCCTCCCCTTTGTGTGAGCAGAAGCTCTGTGAACACCATGAATAAGGGAACGGTCTGTCTGATCTGGGACAGCACTGCCATGCAAGTAACAGCTCTTGGGGTCAGCTGAGGCCAGGCAGGGAAACGATCAGACTTCAGCAGGGAACCAGCGAGGAGGCAGAGTGTGATAAGAAGACATATAAATAGAGCTCCAAGTATACCACAGGATAGAAAAGGAAGAAACTCCCACAACTGTGAACATCATACTCCCAGCAAGGATCCCAGGTTGTGCACAACATGTTCTACTTACCCCTCTTTCTGTTTGATGAAGACTGTAGTTAGACAAATATGTCAAATGAAATTAGTAAATCCTACAAGAGTTTGGTATAGCTATGATTAATGGGCTTTGTTGTGTTAATTAGAGAATTTGGGTGATGTGACTGAACTAACAATAAATTTTAGTGTCTTTTTGTATTGTGTCTTTCCATTAGTCCATAATAAGATTTTAAGTAAGATGCCATATTCCATTTTTACGACTTTGAGCAAAGGGCAGAGGACAGTAATGTGGTAAATAGTCACAGAGAAATCATCTGGGAGAAGCCCAGTAAACCACTAACAAAGGCAGTCTGAAGTGCCTAGAGAAATCAGAGGGTTTCCTCCGCCTGTATGGCTGTGGCTGGTACATTCTGCTGGATTTGGAGATAGTAGGCTCAAGAGAGTCTAGAATCAGGTTTCTAATCCTCTGCTAAGTGCTTTAATCCCTTTGATGTGCAAAATACCACTGCATCTACCACTGCTTCCCCCTCTGGGAGGTGAATGGTTATCCACCAGCCGCAGGCACTGCGGTGCTCCGGGTGGTGAACAGAAGATCGGCTGCCCAAGGACAAGCTTCTGAAAATTTCACATGACAAAGGATAACCACAGAGGGAACTTCCAGGCAACCAGATTTAATATCAAGAAAGTCTAAGCGCTGCCAGAGATGGCTACCAGGTGAGATGTGGGCTGAATTGCTTTCCACCCTGCTCTGTCACTGTCTTTTTAGTGGATGGATTGTCCACAGTCAGTGCTGTGGGCTAGGAATCGTGCTGTGAAGCCAGTTGAACTGGTCCATTTGGTTGTGTTGCTGGGGTTTGTGATCATGGAGCTCATGGCCCTTCTGTTCACATACCTCTCTGGAATGAAGAAAAGCTGCGACTGCTAGGTCACTGTGAGAAGTTTGTTGATGCACATCAGAAGAGATAACTGAAATCTTAAAACTGTAATGATGTTAAAGGCAAGAAAATGTTTTTGTTCATATTGTTGCAGCATCTGTAGTGTGGAACAATGGAATCAGAAATACTTGTAAAAGAAAGCAATAAATATTCAATTCCACTGAAATACAGGAAAATACTCAACAAGGAGTTGAGTATTTTCCCGAGGTTGTGAAATGCTTACAAAATTCCCATGATGATAGAATAGCACCAGCTCTCGAATAGTAAAGTCTTCAGAGCAGCTTGAGTTAATTGCCATGGCTAAATGAAATCTTTTAAGACAGAAAAGGCCTCTCTTTAAGCAGAACTCTGAATGAAAATACATTTACTATTTGTCACAAGCCTATGAGTAAGCTGATTTACCCGGCCAAATTGTCACCTTGAAAACTGAGGCAAGAAATGTAATCCTGTAGTGTGCCCAGCACAAGTGGACACTTCAGGGCATGACTACAACACAGTAAAGGGCAATGCACTGGATACCCCTGAATGACCACCTATCACAAGGTGCGGTGGTAAACAGCAGTATTACATAATACCTGACATGACTGATCCTAACTCCAAGGATAGTTCACGTGATGCTCACTCAGATATCAATTTGCAGCTTGCTTCATAAGGAGTCAGCTGGTGTTTGTTTTCATGACATACATACGACCTTAACCACAAACCCTGCTGTTGTAGCCATCTGGAAAGTTGTGCCATTTGACAACAGGTGGAAGTGTTCATAATCAGAGAATCATAGAATAGCGTGGGCTGGAAAGGACCTTTAAAGGTTATCTAGTCTGCTATAAGGTGTCCCTGGAGCCTTTCTTCTCCAGGCTGAGCAACACCAGCTCTCTCAGCCTTTCTTCACAGGAGAGCTGCTCCAGCCCTCTGATCATTTCTGCAGTTCTACACTGGACTGACTGCGGTGGCTCCATGTATTTCCTGTGCTGGGGGTTTCAGAGTTGTCTTCCAGGTGTGTTATCACAAGAGCAGAGGGGCAGAATCACCTCTCTTGACTGACTGGCCAGGCTTCCTGTGATGCAGCTGAGGATACAGTTGGATGTAATCACACCTTACTGGCTCATATCCAGCCTTTTATCCACCAGCACCTCCAAGTTCCTTCCCAGCAGGGCTGCTCTCCATCCCTTCATCCCCCAGCCTGCATTGATATCAGAGGTCTGCTCTGACCATGGGCAGGAACTTACACTTGACCTTGTTGAACGTCATGATGTTCACATAGGCCCACTCTTTGAGCTTGTCCAGGTCCCTTTGGAGGGCACCCCATCCTTCGGGTGTGTTAACTGCATCACTCAGGTTGGTGGTTTTGGGAAATGGATTGAGGGTGCACTCAACCGCTCTATATCATTGACGATGACATTAAAGGACACTGGTCCCAGTACAGACCCCTGAGGGACACCATTTGTCAATGGGACACTGAGCTGCTACAGTCTGGATGCAACCATCCAACACATTCCTTGTCCACTGAACAATCCACCCATCAAATTCATCTCTCTCTCATTTAGAAAGGATGTTATGGGGGGCTATGTCAAAGCCCTTAGAGAAATCCAGGTGATATAGGAATTGTTCTGTTGCTTCATAGATGCTATTACTCGGCATTAAGTATTTGCTGTCAGCAGAACTGCTGCCTGATAGAGAGTCTATAAAGTGCAGATCTCTTGATTCAGAATGGTCTTACAAGCTTAGATCTGCAAACTATGAAATGAGTTCACATTCACTGAGAAAAATGAAGCCACAGAGACACAAATAAATGCCGGCACTGCTGATGAAAACAGTTACTTTTAAGATGTGATTGTTCAGCTTCAGATAAATTTTTTCCCCCTATTACTGAGAGGGAAACCATTAAGTAGAATATAGCAAAACTTCTTAGACTTACTAGATTTCTCTAACATTTCTCAGTTCTTTCTGAAGCATTCATATGTTAAGGATATTGCAATGACTTGTGCATGCAGCCAAACTTCTGCTGAGAAGAAACCTTAGATGGCCACAGTGTTTACATGAGCTGTCAGTTTTGTATTGGTAGAGTTTTATGATGTGGTGTTTACGCACTCAGATCCTACTCCCATAGAGAGATTTACATGCTGCAGCCCTTTTCCCGCTATTTTTTAAGGCTTACCAAAGGTTAGTAACAGTTTTGAGGACTACTATCAGAAACACTTTCAGTTCTTTTTTCTCTAACTATTGTTATATGTCTTTATTTTAAATTTAATAATTAAGAAAGAAAAAAATCTTTCTGAAACTGAAAATTTGTCCATATTTTGTGGTTGAGCCTTGTCCAAAATAAATATGATGAAAACTGTGAAGAAAAAAAAGATGTATTTTCCAAATACATTTTTCTCTAAAGGTGAGGAGTATATTCAGTACTTGTAGGTTTGCAGTGCAGAACATTGATCAGTTCTGTACCACAGTGACATGGCCTGTTGGCATCACAGGATTAAGGGTCATGTATTGTAGGTGCCACTTTCTCACATACCCCTGCATCATCAAATGAAATTAGAGTTTGAATATAGGATCTAGAGCACCAATTTGCAGGATATTAAGACTACTTGACTCTAGGCATCTAACACAGGAAGATTCAGAGTATCAGAAGTAAGCTCTTCCTCTGTGTCACCCTGTAGAGTCGCTGATACCTTTCCTTTTCCTTCACAAGAAAGTGTGAAGAGTAAGTACCTAGCTGTCAAAATGAGGCTAATAATATGTATCACCTCTGGGGAAAAAATATGATTTGGGGTAAGTGGATACTCCTTCAGTTTAAGATTAAGAATAAGGAGAGCAAGAAGATAAATTGCTTTATGCAAATTTAAGGGTGCCTCAGCCCTCTCCAGAAACATTTTTCAAATTCCTTTCCCCACCAGACAATATCACTGAGTAACACAGTGGCTCAGATCTGTGGGTGAGGTGGATGCCATGGCAACAATACCAGGTGAGTAAGGCTTTTAATGAACATTTTCATAGAATCTGGATCACTGAGTCTCTAGGAGGGGAGTTTAGATCACAATTTTTACTTGGGTCCTCAGAACTGTAGGGTATGTGGGCACCAATACACAATTGGTGTAAACTAGTAATCATCTGACATGCTATCTCTCTGTCTCTATTTGTATTTTAATTTTAGATTTACGCTTGTGGTTTGGCTTGGTCAGGAGGCAAGTTTGGTTAGATAATAGTAAGTGTGACACTTTATCCTGTCCTGACAGATGCTGTATCACCATCCTGCTGTTCTTAATACAGGAAACACAGTGCAGCATTAACTGCATGGGCATTCTAATACATGGACAAATGAGGTTACTGCACTGGCAGACACTGGAGCCTTTCAAGACAGAGCACTGGGAAGATTTTAGGGCATTGCTTACTGGAGGCAAAAGGTTTTGTGATACTCAGCAGGTTTTTGTTTGGCTCAGGGCGCTGCCTTAGCAGCACAATAAAGTCCTAGGGTACAGAGGATGCACATACTCCCATGCACATGACCTGCTTTCCTTTGATTTGTCTTTCTCTCCCTCCTGTTTGATTCTGCAAACATGAGGAAATTTTCTAGCAAGATGCACAAGCATCTGTTTAGCTACGCAGCTTTTTTCCTCTTAGTTAGCATCTCTGAGATTCTGTAATTACACTTCTGGGTAAAATAGGCTGTCATGATAACTTATGCATGGAATGCTCTATTTAAAGCGATGGGCCTCATTCTTCTTGGATTTACACACAGAGCAGAGGTAGGGCCTGATGGAAGGTAGTGAATTAGAGGAAATTTGATCTTCCTCTGAGAGAAATAGTTGAAGTTCATCAACTCAATATTAAACTGACTGACTTTTAGAAAAAAAAAACAAGGGAAGATTCCTGCTTCTGGTATAATATGGAGACTGAACATTTCCATGCTTTTTCTGTAAGATATGCACTTTCTTTTAGGCCAGCAAGTCTTTTGTTCAGGTTGTGCTACTGACCTTTAAACTGATACATTAACAATAGGGGGGAATACAGGATTGGCAGATGCTGTGGTGCCAATGTGAATTACTCATTTATAGCAGCTTGAGACTGAGATTGATGATCTTGTGAGCACGTTAAAGAGCGTAACCCAGAAGATTAATCTAGTGAAATATATTCCAGAGAAAAACAATTGCTGATAGAAAGCAAAAGATAATGTAGAAAATAATGTCTGGTAGCATCTTTATGGTTTTCTTTGCAAAGTTGTCTGGAAAAGATTGTTTGCTATAATCAGTCTCCTGAGAAAGTGATGTTTTAACCTTTTCTTTTCTTTTCTTTTCTTTTCTTTTCTTTTCTT
>VZTG01003814.1:99900-150375 GCA_013397845.1 Melanocharis versteri
ACCCCAATTGGCAGCTCAACCCCACATTAGTGCTTGCTCACTCCCCCACCAACAGGATTGGGGAGAGAGAGTCTGAAGAGTGTAAGTGGGAAAATTCATGGGTTGAGATAAAAACAGTTAAATAGATAAAGCAAAAGCTGCACACAGAAGCAAAGCAAAACAAGGAATTTGTTTTCAAGTACTCCATGACTTTCTGTGAACCATCTTACCTGGCTGTTCATATTTCTTATCTTATGCAACAAAATTTGGTACAACTGGACTTCCCCAGAATCCTGATAATGTAGAAGGCAAATCTTGTTTCTAATTACTTTAGGTGTAAATTTAAGGAGCAGAATGTATAATTAATTTCTGTCAGGAAATCTAGATATTTACATACTCACATTATAAATACATAACTGAAGGCAAAAACTGCCTCATTTCTATTGTAATTAGCTCATCCCCAAAAATAATAAAAATATGAGCATTATTTTATAGGCAAAAGATTAATTGAATATGGTTTTGTTTTGTTATTCCCTATGTAGGAATTTGCTTGGAAGTACCCAGAATAATAATATAGTCAATATTTGTAAACTTTCCATTGGCTAAACTACAGGAAGGAGAAATTGTTTTGTATCATCGAATTCACTGACAAATTTTCAGGCAGTGATTCTAGTTCAAGTCTAGGATGAGAATCTGCTGATGCCTCAGTCACCCACCAGGGAAGCTTAGGCAGCTGCACAACAGTAACCACACAACTTCATTATGAAGGCTACCAGTTCCTGACTGGGGTTTAAAATTTGGCTCGTAGCATTGATTCCAGTGTGCTGTTTCTCAATAACTGTGTTATAGCCTGTACTTTGCACTTAGACACTCTGATCAAGAAAAAGTTGTCGCCCGTCCGTGTTCCAAGATGAAAGTGTTTCATGCCCAGGGCTATGTTGTAGTGGCATGTCATTTGTGTTAAAGCCACACAAGCTTTTACATGCTTCCAACATCAGTGAATCATTTGATGACTCAGTGACATGTGAGATAAACTTTAATTCAATTTCCACCACAGATTTTTTTTTTTTAATGCAACTTAAAAGATAGAGGGTTTTTTTTGTTTTTTTTTTTNTTTTTTTTTTTTTTTTTTTTTTTTTTTTTTTTTTTTTTTTTTTTTTTTTTTCTTCTCAAACTATAAAATGTTATTTCCTAGATTTGAAATCTGGTGAGAGTCCCTATGCAAACACATTTTTCGTATATTCAATTGTTCTTCCACCAGTGTGTTCACACAAAAACTAAAATTAAGATTAAAGAAGATAACCTGCTAACATTTTTTTCTGCTTTAAAATGTTTGGTCCTGTAATTTATGCTTCTGAACATTATTATCTAATAACTTCTTCTAAATTTAGAGATTACTGCTTTCTTAGTTTTCAAAATATATTAAGAGAAAGAAACATGGAAGTTATTTCTGGAAGACTCAGGTATAGTGTCAAACTAGATTAACAAATTTTCATGTTGATATCAATACACACATACAATATTTAAAACTCATGGTATAGAATGTACTAGAACTTTTCAGACATGAATTTCCTGGTAGTTTTTTGCTTCATATTGAAGAATCCATGTGGAGATGCTCTTCCATAACTGGTCAGCATTTTTCTCTGTGTTTTCCTTAGAACTGTTTTGGAGCAAAATATCTGTTTTCCATAGGAAAAAATCATTCTGTCAAGCTTAAAACAACAGTTTAACTGAAATTTCAGACAGGCAAGAAGGTCAAGGGAAATCATTAGGTTTTCTTACGGAAAAGAGGTGTGAGAGATTATGATCAGGTAAACTAATAATGTTTCATTTGGAGTGTAAGCAGTAAAAGGGTATGATGAAGGTGGATGAAACCAAAATAAACCAAAACAATTTAATTCTAGAGGGACAGATGAATATCCAAGTAGTTCCCTGCAAAGTACCTCCTGGTAGAATTTCAGACAAATCAATTTCTAGATTGTCCATTTTAGTTAATTTCAGATAACTGTTTTGACCTTCTTTAATCTTCAAATCAAGAGGACTTTTTAAACTCCTCTGAAAAGCAAAGGCTTTACTTTAGGTGAAAACCTTGATTGTCTTTAGAGAGTGAAACTTAGCTGCAGATCTCTATGCAACTGCTATCACCTCTTGTTTCAATTATGTTCTTCACAATTATTTTCCCTTGCTAGATGTATCTGTATGAACTTTGCCAAACATATAGCTTTTATTATAGTACATAATATATTTAAATATAACAAACGTATGCTTGTTAGTGGAAATAAGTAGATAGCTAATAGCAGTGTTTTCTTCACATGTTTATATGCAAGTCTTGTTCTCCATTCTCTTTGCATTTCTTATTGTCACGTGTATCCCCAAGTATTGTATTTGTATTTAGACATTACTATGTTATTTCTGTTAATTGGTATCCTGTCAACATGTATCTTGCTCAATTGCTTTTGTTTTATTGTTTTGTTGTTTTTTGGTTTTTGGTTTTTTTTAATTAATTCCTCTCATCCAGTCAAGGAGTTAAGGTAAATTGAGTCACCTGTTCTGCACCTAGTGGGGTCTTCTCCTTAATCATCACAGCTGCTTTGAACAAACAAGCAGAAATAACCCTGCTTTAGGCAATGTATTTAACTCTCCTTTACCTTATTGGCTGATTTTTTTTTTACTCAGAAATTGCAAAGATATATTACATGAGCACTTGATATTTATGAACTCAGCCAGTGCTTGGAATATGGGAAATATGCCCAAGATTATGGACAAGCTAGTGAGAACTGAATCTCCTAGGAAGCAAAATCCATGGCATTGCCATTCTGCTTAGCCCAGTAAGAAATAATCTGGTTAGAACAAATACCTGCCCATACTATGCCAGTTTTCCAGAAAAACATAATAGAAATTAAACTAAAACAAAGAAGTAAGGGAAGAAACAAATGTAATATAAGTTCAGATTGGGTAAAATGGAACAATGAACCTGAAAAATAAGCCATGAAGAAAATTGTATTAGAACTGTAGCTATGCCTATGAAATTGGAGAAAATCATGGCTTTGAGAACTTATCCAGTTCTTCCTGAATAAGGTTCTGCAGCTGAAACTTGATATGGCCTCCTTAGCTTTTTCTAGGGAGTGTGTAGTGGCATTTCTGATTAAAGTTCTTAAGCGTACGGTTGTTGTTCAAGGGAGTTAAAATCTTGGCAAACCAAGTTCTTAGAGCCTTTCTATTTGAATGTAATTATTTGAGGATCTTATAAGGGATATAGTTAGAAACAGCACCTTATTCATAAGTGCCCCAACAAACGAGTGTTAAATAGTTATGAAATACCCTGCAAATTTGCAGATGCTGCCTTATGGTCATATCATGCATATCCGATAGCTTTCATCAATGACATTCAACCAACCGCTGGAAGTGTATTTAATCTCAGTTTCAAGATCTGCTTTGTTCTTGCTCCTTTGTTTTTCTTTGTATTTCATAACTTTGTATAGTTTTCTAACCATGGTGTTTCACATCCTACTTTCAACAGTACATAATAATGTGAAATGTAATTTCTGGACCTTTCTAGTCACTTTGTGGCTAGCCATACTCTTTTCCCATTGTCATTACATCTTCTTCAATGAAGATGAAGAAGCACTAGGAATCAGTATTGTGTTGCACATGTTGTTTCACAAACAATAGATTCCTCCAGAAGCACTTGTCGTCAGTGTATATCCATCAGATCACTCAGTCAGAAAGATCTGGCAAGTATAGGCTGGGGTGGAATGAACTGTAATTAATACCTGCTGGTGGCAAATTCATACTATTCCCCTACGCTTGTAAGCTTCCAAGATTAAAGGTAAAAGAGCAATAAATGCTCATTAGTTGGAACCATAATGCAACTTATCAGGCACCCCCTTCAAATGGTCTCTCTACATCCATCTAGCTGGGCTTTTTTCCCCTTTTTCCTGGATCTCCTCAATTTCTTTCCTTCTCTTCCCATCTTTTGTTAATCTTTCTTTCCATTCCTGAGTTTCCTTCTATTATTCCTTGCTCATTATATATTTCAGAATTGACAGAAACAGGGCCAAACCCAAGCGTTCTTAGAGGGAAGCTCTTGGGGCCAATCTAACATGTAAACTCAGTTTGATATGTAAAATTCAGTGAAGAAATTATACAGCCTGGCAGAGCAGAAAAAAGGACATAAGAAAAAATGTAATTAAACAAATCATGGAATTGAGACCTTCACACTTCACCTCATTTTCCCTCTGATTTGATTATTATTGTGTGAGGATATTTTCTATGGTATTACTCTCTGTTTTGTCCAATTTTAGAAATGTCAAAACACTAAGTGCTTGCCTTAAGGAAAATATTTTTCTACTCTCTAACTTCTCATTTTATGACATAATGGAAGTAAATTATTGTCTATACATACAGTTCTCAGCTTTGTCATATTGAATTTATGTGGTTTGCTGTAGTAAAAACTTTAACTTTTACACAGTAAAATGCTCCATACAGTCTTCTTTATAAAGTAAAAATAAAACTATTTTAAAATGAGAAATACTGAATCAGTTTTACAAAGCTTGATTATTTTATTTCAGGGTGCTTGGTGAAATTCAACCTGTTTCTTTTTTTTTATCCAATCCTAGTTGACCTTAAATAAAATTTAAAAAAGAATTCTATTTCTAAAAGGAGTACTCAGAAACTATTACAAAAAAAAAAAAAAAGAAGCTCAACCAAATATGCCAAAAGATTCTTTTGGCAAGATATTCTTTATGTTTTTTACTTTCAGAAAATAGAATAATGATGCATAACTATTTAGTGTCTTTTACTACTACCTTGACACCTTTTGGTGAAAGAGTAATGAAACTTTTTTTCAGGAGATTTCTTTTTCTCTGCTGTGTTAGGTTGTACTCCTAAAGACTTCAGTTCAATCATTTCAACCATTTTACCTCATTCAAAGTTTTGATTCAAAACAAGATCCTCCTCTCCCTGTTCATTTCCAAGCACCTGACATAGTGTGAGGACTGTGTTGGTGGTTCTCTGGCAGAAAAGTGAAGGTATATGTTCTGTGTCTTATGGTGTGACATAGTGTGAGCCTTTCTAGGCCAGAGAGTCATTCTCTAGTCCCATGAATACATAAGTGGAAAATCTTCAAACAGTATGGAATAACAAATCAGTGTTTCATCTATTAGGGTTGTGCTCTCAATAATACCACTGCAAATGAAAATATCTCCATTGAAACTGAGAGATGTAGAAGAATGGTAAAGGTGCCAGAGGAAGCCCAGGCCCCAGGATTGTGTGTTCAATCAAATTAGTTGAGGAGATGGTGTTTAGAAAGGCCTAAAAAACCCCAAAAGGCTCCAGGGAAATGAAATTAAAAACTCTTAAGCCAATGCAAAAATAGTCAACAATCGTATAATTTTCTTTTAAGTGAGGAGAAGCCACGGAAGCTAAAGGTTCTTAAGAAATTTAAAACTAATTTTAAAAAGAACAAGAAGTTGCTAAGGAAAGTGTCACGCATGAGCATGGTCATACTAAATGAGAAAAATATAGTGGATAGGGAATGTGGAAAACACGAAGATAGACCAATGGAAAGGCCAATAGTGGAAAAATAAAAGACAAGTGAAAAAAAGAGAGAAAATATCTATCCAAAGAGTTTTTTTTCTTCTCTCCTTTTCCTCTGCACTTCCACCATCTTAGGCACGGCGTCCTAGTATTGCACAGCATCAGGCCATGATCACTGGCAGATTTTATTCATAAGATAAGCATATGTGTATCCACAAAGGAGTTCCTTCAAGGCCTAAATTTTAATTGTTTAGGGTATTTTTGTTTTTCTTTTTTCCTGTGGTTATATGGCAAAACTGTCACCAAATTATCCTAGATAGATCCTCCCCCTAAACAATCGAGGTGATGAACCATTCAGAACAATGGCCACAGCCTGAATTGCCATTTTGTGAATAAATTCTCATTTTAGCTTTCAAGACATTTTAGATCAGCAAGTGCTTATCCCTTGGGGGAAGAAAAGTTTTATGGGCAAATCCCAAAGTTGTCAAAGGTGATTTACTAAGTTTGTTGCTTCTTTTATATCAGATATAGGGATCCATAGGTAGTTTTTTGCACATATAATGACAACTTCCGAAATAAATACTATCATTTCCTTCCTTTTCAAAGAAGAATCAGAGAAAGTCACAGTACCTCACTGGATCAGCACAATATATATTTGATTGACTGTCTGTTGAAGACTTGAGAATATTTTTGCTAATTTTGACATATTTCAAAGCCTACTGAAAATATTCTCATACTTCATGTTGCAGTGTTTTGCTTTTAACATTGCAAATGAAGATGAGAATTTTTTGTAAAATTTAAGAAAATGAGATACAGTTTCATGAACATATATATGCTGTGTTCAGTCAGGTAGCTCTACGCCACCAAAGCCAATAGGGTTACCCACACAGCTAATGAGCAAAGCTGTGTTTTCACTGGTGAATCCAGACAGAGGAATACTTTAACTGTCTGTTGCTATGCTAATGTCTCAAACAGCACTCAATTACTCCAGTGGTTCTCTTCTTCTTGGTAATTATCCTTACTCTCATGGTCTATTCTACAGATTGCCTATGATGCCTCTCTTTAAAGATGTGTAGCCAGAAGGTACAAAAATACTAATGATGGTTTTTAGCTCGTAGTATATCACTGAAATAAATATTTGCAGGTGGATGTTGCAATCATTACTTGTTCAAGCTTAATGAGAGACTTCAGCATGAACTTCATTACTGAATTCTGCTTTGGAAGAACTTTGTAATTTTTCACAGTGTGTTGGAAAGATTTATTGTTTTGACTTGAAGATTGAAGAAAATCCCAATCTATTACTATTTGGATTCATGGAAATTAGCATTAGAATAACATGTAGTTCACATTTAACACATAAGAATATGTTGCTGTGTGAAAATTGTGAGGCCTGCTGGTTTAATAAGCCAGCTTATATAAACAAAGATGTTACTTTTTATTGTGCTGCAGCAAGAGTCTGTAATACAAGAATGGATAAGGAAATAGAAACTATTTCCAAAGCTTCAGTTGATTTTCATCATTATTTTAGGAAAAAAGTATAAGAAAAAAAATCATAAAACCCTAATGAAATTGTATTCCTCATCCTTCCGAAACAAAGATGCATATTATTTTGATGCATAAATTTCAGTGTCTCTTTTCTTCCTTTATTTTTCCCCCAAATATATACATATATATTATACCTGAAACATTATTTTTATTCATAGAATATCTTTCACTCCCCGGATCACCAAGTCATCATCTTTTTATTCTTTCCTGGTGATGCAACCACTGTAGTCCAGCTTCCCAGGAACTGAGCCAGGTTCTGATCTACTGTTAGAAGTATTGTACTTTTGAGCCCAAATTTTGTGAGCACTTCTGCAAAAGTTTGGCAGTGCTTTCTCATTCTGAATAGTTGGTTTTTTAGTGTCTCTCTCATGGTTTGAGCAGTTCTTTCATCCAGAAGCAAGGAAGATTAATATGACAGAAAACTTTTAGCAGTAAATAAACATAATGAAAATACAACTACAGAGCCACAGAAAAATGTTGGTGGGAACAAGGTCAAGTGAAGAAACAGGACTCATTTATAACTCAGGACCCGTACAGAAGTCATGCAAAAAATGCAATGAGGCATGAATTTTTTTTTTTTTTTTTTTTTTTTTTTTTTGTTTTTTTTTTGGGGGGGTTTTTTTTTTTTTTTGGTTTCTTNTTGTTTGTTGTTGTTGGAGTTTTTTTTCTTTTTTTTTTTTTGGCAGAAGCTATCGTGGTTTTTTTACAGGTGCTTACAAGCAGATTATTTTTGTTTGTCATTAAAGGGATCCAGCTTAGAATATCCAATGTTGCCATGTAGAAAAAATTCTACAAAAGCAGCGAGGCTGATTTTCACTGGGAGGAAAACTCTCCATTCTTTCAGTATGAATTAGTATATGGACCTACTGTGCAAAGATGTACACATCTTTTAATTATGTACTTTAGGAATCTGATTGCTTTTAATGGTGCTAAGCAAAATACGTAAAGCAGTGCAAGTAGTGTATTTTTCCAGCCAAAGGTTTACAAAACTGTATTTGCAAATAGAAAAACAGAAAGAACACAAGCCTTATTTTTTTTAAAATTCTTTGAATAATGTCAGAGCCCTGCGTATGGAATTGCCATTGACTTCACTAAGAGTCTAAGAGTCTATCCATTGAATACAAATCATTGTAGAGCCTCTGCTTTCTTACAGAAATAAAACCTTTTCCTTTTTCTTATCATTGAAAATGACTTGTAAAGGGAGATAAAGAATAGTTAATAATTATGGATAATAGAAAAGCCATCCTTTCATTTCAGCACCAAAAATATTTTTTAGAATGGCATGAGATTTCTTTTTCACAAAATGTTATTAAAGGTTGCTGTAGTCTGTAAAAATCTGGTGCAGACTAAACTCTTATGTCAAAACTTGTTTCTGTGGTCTTACTAGTGTAAGTAAAAAATAAAAAGGTTAAACTGTTCATCTTCCGTAGCACAGATTATCCCTGTTTGGCTGGGATTTTCCTTTCCACTCTGAACTCTTATGTTAAATGCTCCTGTTTTACAGATGGACTGCTGTAAAATCATTATTAGGTTTAATACCTTTAATCAACTTTCACATGCCAACATAAATCAGAACTTTTTCTAGTCTGGCATATTATTTCATTAAGGAAGTGTAATATTCACTCACCCTGAGGTAGACATCTAAAGTCAGTTGAATTAATCACACGTCTCCAGGGACCATAGAGGCATCAAATGTAGCTCTGATGCTACACATTTGAGCAGATAAAGCTATCCAGGATTTTTTATTTTTAATTTTTTATTTTTTCAGGGGAAAAGGTCAGGGCCAAAATGAAGTCTTATCTCCTGGAAAACTGGAGTGTGTCCTTGGTGGCATGGCACTGGATTTGATGTCTGCATTTTCTACTCACAATTAATAACAGTGAATTCAATACACTACAGTGGGATGAAATTTGGGGGATATAGGAAAGTTAATGAAGCCAGAATTTGGTCTATGCTGACTTCAGCATATGTAGAGCAACAGACAGTTCATTGTCCAAGTTCTTGTTATTAATAAGGAATTGAAGCTTATCTTAAATAAAAAGTCAGTAACTTCAAGCCAAAATGAAAAATCTAAGAGGGCTCAAAATGCAAATTATGATTCAGTCGCTTCTTTTAATAATCCCCTGAACTAAAATGTATGATAGTTTAGTATTATATTTTATTGTAATATTACTATAATTTTCTCTTGTGACAAAGGAAAATTTGTTTTGAAATTCACTTGCATACAAGTGGGATGTCATGGTCTTACTAAAGACTGATTTTGGAAATAATTTCCTCACATCAATGCTAGTAGAAGTCAGACTGTATTATGTTAAAATTGTGCCAAAGGTAAAAATTTGTGTTGTGTAGGCTTCGTTCACAAGCACTGCTATGAGTATTCTTGAAGAACCAATAAAACCGTGCTAGGTGAAATGCTTCCATGAGGAAATTCTTGTACGTGCTATGCTTAAGGATATTTTGGTAATCAGTAAAGCGCAAATGATTGATAGCAACATCTTCTCATTTTTTCTTTCCTGTAATATAATAGTTATTTCTATAACTAGTTGTATACTGCCTGAACATGACCTTGCACTTTTTTAAAGCCATGAGTGGAAAACAGGGAAGTATTGTCCACAGTAATTAAATTCTTGCCACCAATTGTACCACCTTTTCTAGCATATATATACAACCACCCTTACATATGTGGTGTGAGCCTTACAAGGCACCCCTGCACTCCAGGGCAGAAGATGAAGAAACAAATACTCAGTGTCATTTTGTGCAACATTATATAAAGCATTCATATGCTATAAAAATAAAGTGAAATTAATCCATTGCAGCCTGTCATATGCTATAAAAATAAAGTGAAATTAATCCATTGTAACCTGATTCAGGAATTACTTCCATAATCCGGAAAGAGCGATGAGATTTTACAATTACAGGCTGCTTTCTCATGTAAATAAAGAAACTAAAGAATTACTTACAAATACTGAAAAACTCTGGGTTTACCTTTATCAGTACTATAAATGAGTGAATTTTGGTTCAATAACTGTTCTTCTGGTCTATGAATAGGAACCACAACTGTTTATTCCAATGCTTATGTTTCTAAAGTCAGAAAAGCCAAGACTCTTCCTCTTACTGGAACTTTTTGGTGTCTGGATTTCATGCATCAGACATTTCTTCTGCTTATCTTTTACTAATGGCAGCTTGAAAAAATATGGTAGATGCTAATGAAGTAAACAGAAGCCAATATCTGTATGATTATAGATCTGAATGTCTTAGGCCAGACATTTACTACTCCCTAGGAGATGGCTTCTATGAATTTAGCCTTGATTCCTGAATTGAAGGAGGCTGAAAACCAAGTAAGACCTGTTAGTCACATACATTTCTGGTGAAGCTCAAAATCTTTTTGTTCCACGAGTGATATTTACCTTGTTATAATTGCTTCTCAGTAACTGTTAAACTACATTAAAGTGGGTGCAAAGTACTTGCAAGGGTTTGTTTTTTTTTTTTTTTAGTATTGTTATGAATTTTTTAAGAATTATTTTCAATAAAGGGAGCTTCCTTAGATCATTCTTGCAGTTAGAGTCTGTCACACTGCTAGTGCAGGGAATGAGTTAGTAGGTGGCCCTTGCCATTACCATTTCTCAGCCTCCAGGAAAGCCCCACACCCTGTGTAGTCAGAGTATGAACTACTGCAACTCCTAAAGCTTCTTTTACCTGAGTGCTGTTCAGGTTTCCTTCTTTGCCTTTAAGAAAAAACACATATTTGTTTCTCATTTCAGTGCTTGCATATGCCCACAGGAGCCTCAAAATACCTCTTGTAGATTGTGTCTGGCGAGGTCAATCCATAAAAGTACAAAACTAAATGAAAAGATCAAATAAATGCAACACCCTAGTTCAAGAGCATACAAGTAGCTCCCTGACTTCAGCTCACAAATGTTGCTTGATAAATTTTTAAAGCAGTCTTGCTTGGGCACTGGCTTTTCTAGAAAATTAAATATTAAGAGCTTGTGAATCCTCTTATCCTGGTGCCTCCATTTTCTCATCTTGCTGTGGTTGGTGAGATCTGCCAAAGGAAAGCTGTAGGCTGAATGGGCCTCCATACCACTTCCTCTGCGGTTCTAGGAGGAATGTTGCCATCTTTGCCAATTTGTCATCACCTGACTTTGCCTCATTTTCCCAAATTACAATCATATACTCTAAAATATTTATGAAACCATGGCAGATACAAATGCCTGAGCTATCAGCTGAGATCCTAATTTTGGTTTTTTTTCACTTCTCTTTCCACTTTCTTCACATCGTGTATTACTCTTCCAAAAATACTGCTCAGAAAAAAGACTGATTTTTTTTTCCCATCTCTGCTGTATATATGCTGGCTGAATTTGCAAAAGTTTTGTATCTCCTGGGCATTTTCTTGGCTTATTTTCATTTTGACAATGTATGCAACTGTGTGTGTTGTTTTTGCTGTGCTACTGCTTTGAACTCTCTCTGCCTTACTGCCGCAGGTTTTTTGTTTTGGATCCCTTTAGTATTTTGGATACCGTCTCATGCAATACTATTGTCATTTGTTATAAGCCTCATTTCATTAGACAATTTCTTTTGCTTGGAGAAGTTTAGTTTGCTTTTTCAAGAGTTGATTCTAAGAATTCTAACTACTCTTTTTATTCTTACTGATCCAAATAATAACCTCCTTTTTTTTTATTAGGAATTTATCTAGCCTTTGCAAATTGCAATACTGTCTTTTTTTAACTCAGACAAGATTCCATGTGTGGTATCATATGCCACATCATTTGCAAATTCTTCTTTGGCCATCTTTGTTCCTCAGAACCAGCAGTTATGGGACATCAGGCTCTCCTGATCTCCTCCCTCTCTGCTGAGGATGACTGCTTCACAGAATCACAGAACATCCAGAGCTGGAAGGGACACACTAATATCATAGAAGTCCAACTCCTGGCCCGGGACTGGACAGCCCCAAGAGTCACATCATGTGCCTGAGAGCATTTTTCCNCCCATCTGAGGAACTTGCCCTTGTTAAACTTGATACAGTTGGTGATTGCCCAGCCCTCTTGATTTCTCAAGGTCTCTCTGCAGGGCCTCTCTGCCCTAAAGGGAGTCAGCAGCTCCTCTCAACTTACAGTTGCTGGCAAATTTACTCAGTATGTCTTCGAGTCCTGTGTTCAAGTCATTAACGAAGATGTTGAAGATCACAGGGTCGAGGATGGAGCCCTGTGGAAACCCATTACTGACAGGTGCCCAGTCTGATGTCCCCCCATTCACTATAACCCTTTGTGCCCAACCTGTGAGCCTGCTGCTCACCCGTCCCATGAAGTGTTTATCCAGCCGTGTGCTGGATGTTTTGTTGGCACAGATACTGTGAGAGATGGTACTGAAAGCTTTACTGCAATCCTAAAAGATTACATCAATTGGCTCCCCTTGATGACTAGGGGGGTTACCATGTCATACAAGGAAATATGATTTGACAAGCAGGACATTCCCCTCATGAACCTGTGCTGGCTGTGACCAGTGAAACTAAAGAGACTGTTTTGGTCAAATTTGTGTTACTCTTGTCTTCCAAATTCCCTAGATTTTAGTGCTGGGGGGAAACTTCTAGCAGCAAAATCCTTCCCGTGTTCATTGACATTTTCCTTGTGAATATACCTGTTATGGGGTAGAATCCCATTGCTGATTTTGGTGCTTCCAGAAAATCTGATGTTGTGGCCTCTGAAGTATCTCTACTGAAGCCTGTTGGCTGGCCTTGCATGGCACAAGTTGCACCTCTACAGCTAAAGTTGCTCTCACTCCTGCAGGAAGGAGCCTTGAAGTAAAGGAGGTCTGTCTAACACTGTCCTACAGACTGTCCAATTTTTTATAGAGGTAATATCAAACGAGGATGCATGCTAACAGCAAAACAGGGTGGGTAGACATGGGCCTGAGCCTGTTCCATGACCCTGTTAGTTTTACTGGACTGGAAGCAGTGTCAGTAATATTGGTCGGTAAATTATATATATAGGAAATCTAACTGTTTAAAGATTCAGTTCCTCAGGAGAAAGAGCTGATTTGCTCTCAGGAGGTGAAATAACAGTGTTGCCTCACTTTATAGTCCCAAAATGCAAGCACTTAGGCATTCCCCAGGACAGAGGGAATCCTACCTTCAAATATATTTTAAGCTTTATTTGAAGCAAAGGTATGAGCATTGATCTCCTATCTCTGAACCCTTAGGCTTGCCAAGTCAGTCTGTCTATATCTGTAGTCCAATGAATATTTAATTATTGAAAAGTGGAATAGTGCTTACAGAACACATTATGGTGTCTAGTTGCAGTCTTCCAGCTGCAAAGTGAGTCTAAGTTTAATACTTGACTTCTTTTCTAATTTATCTGAAGCAGTCTAATTCACTGAGTAGTAATGGTGTACAGTATTTGAGTGAAAATAGAGGGTGATGAACACTGTGCACTAGGGTAAACTGAAGGTATCTTGCCTTCCGATTTGGCTTGTTTATACAGAATTAAAAAATAAATGCTCCTGACATGTTTCTCTTTTCTGCATTGCTTTGGAACATCATGTGCCTTTGGCAGTTTGCAGTTCTGGTCTAAGTACTGTCATTGCTTTTGCAACTTTAATCTTTTAAGATAATTTAATTTCAGCTGACTTTTTCAATTTTTCACTAAGACATCATTTAATTAGCGTGCACGTGAACTGGACTTTCCTGTGCAATTGAGTGATTTATAATTAGCATTCTCATTTTTTGTTGAACCGCAATAGTACTCTACATTCTTTTTAATCAGTTTAGTTTGTGATATTTCTTTTCTTCTGTTCTTTCCAAGTTGTTCTCATTTGTGTTCTTCTGGTAAAATGCAGTAATTATACCCTTATGAATCACAACCTCTGCCCTGTTAATAACAATTAAGGGAATCCATACATTATTATATTTAGATTTCTGGATAATTTCCGACAAGAAAAAACAATGTGGTTTTTAGAAGCTCACATTATTTTCTCCTTTATTATACTGCTTATGTCTGCAAAATTCAAGAATCAGATGGAAGCTAGAAATAACCAGTTCATAACCTCCTATTCAATCCTCATGCTTTTAGATAGGAGAACCTTTCTAAAAATGTTTCCTTAGTTTCTTTTTTCCAACCATATTTTAATTTGTCCTCTACGAAGTATTCTGTGCAATAATAGTGTGATGACCTGCTCTTTGTTCCTGGAACTATCTTGGGAATTCACATAGTGAATATTCTTCCTTCAGCTGTGTAGGGCTAGAAATAAATCTTTGTGCACATGTGCAAAAACCCAAAGTAGCTTCACAAAAAGCTAGTTTATATTCCTATTAAGCTAAAGAAGATCACTAGATGGAGAGTTAGCTTTCATCTTTTTGTAAAAAAGTCTTTATTGTGCTGGATATTTCTCTTATTTACATTTCTTTGTTTATTAGGATAAAAGCAATGACAAGATGATTCAGGGAAGTACAGACCTTAATTTTTTCTTTCCTGGTGATCTTTTGCCTGCAGCAATGAATTAGTGTTGCTTTGGGAGGTGAAGGAATTGTTGTTTCCCCTTCTTGCTGTGAGCCTTCACCTTTGCCAACACTAGGCCTGGGGGAACAGATGCACGATAGCTCAGTGGCAGCTCCACTCACTTCTCCTTTCCCCTGAGTGTTTGAGAGAGTTTTCTTTCCTCTGATTCCTTCTCTCTTCTCCATGATGCATAATTGGAGATGGACAAAGGAGTGCAGGAGCTGTCCTTCTCTGCTCAGCTGGGGAAAGGTGTTGCTGCTGTTGGGCGTTACGCTGCTCACAAGCAACAGGAAGCGCAAAGAACTGGCCCAGAGAAGCAAAAAAGAAGACAAGGAAAAGTAATGGGGCACCCTGGAGGAGAGATTTGACAGGAAGATGAAGCACAGGAGTAGTTGCTGTGAAGGCATTTTCCTCATCTATACAGATGGCCTTCCTGCCATCATGCTAAATGCAATGAGGAATGTTTAATGCTTGCTACTCAGATATGTAGATTCTAAACTAATATCTTACTTACTGACTTTTACACTATGCCTTGCAGATGAGTGGAGGAACACATTGCAGCATTTTGGAGACCTTTATTCTTATGGTTGGGTTATTGAGACCCTAAAGAGTAGACCAGTTCCCCTGGTTACAAATGATTGACTGATGGATGGACTACCAATTTCCAACTATGGAAACTATTATTGTTACTTATTATTACTTATGGAAAATATAAACAATATGGTCTGTTGAAAATATAAAGCTAATAGAATAGCTGCTGTACTTAAGAGACATGCTCAAACTTATCCGACAACTGACAGCTACCCGTTCTCAAGTTTAGTTTCGTGTAATTTTTCTTTTTTTTCATTCTGCTAACAAAGCTCTCAAAGTGTCGGCTGGTACTCAGAGATCAATGAATCTCATCTTGATGTTGCCTCCACCCTGAAAAGCAATGCTCATTTAATAGCAAATATGGGTTTATTTTTTCTATTTACTCTGTGACAATCCACCCTTCCCATAATTGTGTCCTGTAGATCATAAATGTGTCACTGAATCATGAAATATGTTTTTAACTTGCTGCCAAGAAAACTTAGTTTTTAATGAGAATTTAGACAGATATGGAACAACCTCTCTATGAAAAGAAAATTCAACACCTAACACACATTTTACTAAATTATTTATAGTTTGTCATGGCTTGCTGTGAAAGAAAATTCTTACGAGGTCTGATGGGATGAGGTTTACACCTTAGTATCAAGGTCTTTCAACATACAGATTTTAATTTGCTCACTGTATTTAAAGTGTAAAAGGGGGAAAGAACTTAAATTTACTGCCAGCTTTCAATAGAAAATCAGGAATGGCAATCATTAAACACATTTGGGACGACAGAATTTTTGGGGATTGCTAAAGATATCTTGCAGGTTCTGAGACGCATCAGGGAAATCTGGCTTCCAAGGTCAAGAGGCTGAATGTGAAATTCTTATTTGTATTAATCATGTGATTTTTAATCCCAGTTTAATGATGAGAAATCAAGAAGGTAAAGAAGAGAAATATTAGTTTGTTTTAGTATTCATTCTTGATATTCAGAAGTTTTAATTCAACTTCTGCTTTTCTTCATTGAGTTGGGGATGCTCATGGGGTAGTTTTATGGTTCTGATTATCAAGTGAATCAGACAGCGTAGGAGATTCTGAAACGACAAAAACCAGATATATTTTTCTATTACCAATTTTATAAATAAGGATGAGTGACTGGAATGACAAAGGAATTGGCCAGCTGAACGTGCTGGCCTGATCCAGGCCTGGCTACATTGCTTCCTCGTCAGCTGGGTTCCCCCTGTGCACTGTTGTACACATTTGTTGCACGGTTTTAACTTCTCTGCCTGCTGTTGGGAGCCATATTTAGCAACACTGTGATCACTGTGCAACCAAAAAACAACTTTGGGTATTTTTCCAAAGGATTCCCTCCATTTTGCCGTAAAAGATGATAGTGAAGAAATCAAAATTTTCTTTCTGTTTTTCTTTGTCCTTCATCCTTTTCACCTGCATTTTGAGCTTCTTTATGGCTGGGAAAGTCAGAAATAAATTATTAAATGTAAATATTTTGTTACAAATATGTTCAGTAAAACAGTGATAATCTGCACTTCATTAAGCAGCTCACTTTATAATCTCCCAAAAAAAGAGAGAGAAGAAAGAAAAGTAATTCTTGTCTCTCTTTTACAGCCCTCAGTGAGGATTTAATAGCAGATGCTGTAGTGAGGTCTCATAGTACTAAGGCTTAATTGCGTTTAGTACAGCATATCTGCTAGATTACTGAGCTATAACTTGTCAAATAAATACAGCACAATTTGTGATAGCCATGTTTTAATGGAGTTTATTCCTTTCTAATTTGCAAAATCTAGTCATTCGTAAGAAGTTCCCTTGACATTGGTGTCAAGTAGCTTCATTCTATGCTATTGGATAAATTAATTTTATTTCTTTAGAAACTCTACACGGTGCTGATGAACACAGCATCTGAGTGTCTTGGAAGCAGTCTGAGTTTGGTTTCACAGTGCATTATCATGGTGGGAAAGTGTGTGTGACCTGGTTTTGCTGAGCAGAAAGCTGCTGTATGTGGATCCTTCAAGCTTTGAGTAATCCGGTGCCTGAATGTTTCTCATCTGGCCACAGGACAGGGATGAAAGCTGACTGATGTCTCTACTGTTGAGGCCAAATCACCAGCACACCCAGGGCTCAGTCCAGGCACTTGGGCTGCGCATCCTCAGATGACACTTGGACATCCTTAGTGTCTGGTTCTGAAGGGGGTGGAAATGTGGATTTTTATGGGACATTCCTTTTGCTGCAGTGGACCACCACTGCCTGCTGTTTCATGCTCTGTGTGCTGTGGGAGATGAGCCACAGTTGATCCACGAGTATGAGGGAACACCAAGAGGGCTCAGGAGCAGTGACACCAGGCTGTGGGCTCAGGCTGATGGAGTCTCAGCATAGCAGTGTGGGATGGGAGCCACAGACATATTGTTACTGTGGGAAACCGGGCAAGCCTGTACCTAAAATCACAGCCTTATATCTTCTGTGGCAGAGGTCCTCACTACTTCATCAAGGTTAAGAATAAACTGAGTCAATTCTTCAGCGACATTTACACAGATGATTTGAGTATCTCCAAAGGATGCTGAGACATGCTTGCAGAAAATGATACACTCCCCTAGAACTGAAATCTTTCACCCAATAAAGTTAAGTGGTCACATCCATTCCTGGCCCAGGAAAATTCCCACAGTCTGCTCATTGGAGATTGCTCGGGATGGTGTTATTTATATGATAAGAAACCAAGGCTAGTGGTCTGTCTAACATTTAAATGGCATCAAGTGTTGAATTTTTGTGCCTGAAAGCACTTCCAGTTCTCTTTAATTTGATATGGTCAAAGCCTCTGGAGCTTTGATAAAGCATCTAACTTGTGCGGAAAGTTTGTGCAGAAGTTGAAGTTTACCCAGCTGTCCATAATCCAAGATAACTTCACCTCTGTGACAGAAATTACATTAATCCTCTTTATTGCTGTCACATCTAAAGTTGATCCCAGCCTCTGGAAAATATTACTTTTTGGCAGGATGGGAAGATGTGGAAGGTAAAGATAGATTTGACGGTAAGGGTGCCATTTAGTTTTGCAGTGGTATGAATTTAAAAAAAAAAAAAANAAAAAAAAAAAAAAAAAAAAAAAGAAGATATAAATCTTGACTCTGGTGATTCTCATTTTGGTAGGATCTGAACTGTTCTGTTGCTGCTGAATGAGTCACACATTTAAACCAGCAGAACTGCAAAATAGGTTGTTGAGTTGAATCAAATAAGAGATTCATGCAGACTCGTGCTTCAGAATAAAGTCTGTAGAAAACTTATTGAGGAAATGCAGTCTTGCAAATGCTTTCTGTTGTCGCTTTTGATGTTCTCAAGTACAGAAGATGTCAGCTTGAAAGAAGAAATATTCTTGGTAGGGAGTGATGTTGACTATATGAGAAATGGATTTGTGTTATGGCACTCTATTCCCCTTGGAACGTTAATACCGGGAAGTGCAAGCTATTTTATTAAATCATGGATTCCAGCATGGAATCTGTCAGTTCTGCCAAAATGTTGTATTTTTAGCACTACAAAGTTGCCTGTCATGCTCCCACATCTCACCTGCAAATAGTGTGTGAGAAACAATGAAAAGTAGTTCACCAGTGGCTTCATGTGTTAGGTGTAAACCTCAATCCACTTATATTATTAGCAAGACCTTTTAAAATTAAATTTGAGTTTAGTCCAAACTGCTATGTTTGGTGAGACTAGTTATACAATGCATTTTGGTTAATCCTGTAATCTAAGAAAATTAAATTGCTGCTTATTTGTGACAAATATTTCTTGCAAAGAATTGTGGGGGGGATGTGGGAAACACCAAAAAAACTGACAATAAATTATCTTCCTCTGAGGACATGCATTTGCTCAGTCATGGATAACCTGGCATTTTCCTATGAATGCTTTACAGCTGGAAGTTCTGGTCCTTGTTAAGAGAGGCACACACAATATATGCTTTGGGTCACTTACAATTCCACAAGCAGAGAAAGAGTCCAGGTGTCTAAAAAGCTCAAGATATAAGTTATAAAAAGTACTTGAGTGACATAAGGACCTGCTGTTTCATGTTATAGCCAACTTTTATATAATGTAGCCCTCAGCTTTTCAGTGTCCCCACGGTTGTTATTACACCATGGGTCTTTTGAAGACTTCCATGTGCTAAATAACTGAGAGCTAAATTGAAATCTGCATAGAAACATGAAGCGTATTTTGTAGAGTACACAGCTGGATTCTCTGCTTTTCTCTCAGTGCTTTATGAATCCAGGTATTCTTTCTTTAATCAGGCCCAAATTACTGACATGGTGGACTGAGTCAGTCATTTAATGTGGAATCTCCAGTCAATTCTCATTTCCCATCTATCAAAAGAGACAGGCACCTCTGAGCAGTAAACTACAGCAGCTGAAGAGCTTTATCTTCCTGTCACTCAGCATCAGTGAGCCCTTAGCCGTCTCTACAGAAGGGTGCAGTAAGGCTGGTCCTTCTGGGAGCATCCTGTCTTTAGGGGCATGCCTTTGCCTTCTCCCTTTTATCTGGACTGCAAATGCGTTTCAATCCACCAGCTGGAAACCAGCAACCTGAGCTGATCCTCGTGCCTGAGTATCATTTTCTTAGAGATAAGTCAGTTACTCTTCCAGAGTTTTGAAGGATCCGCTTGGTACATTGGGCACTGAATCGGGTGGCAAGGAGAAACTTTGTGCACTGCAGAAAAATGCTTGACATTAACCCAGTTTCACAGTTGTATACCTTAGCTGACTTGTCTGAAGTTATTTTTGATTTACATTGTTACAAGGGAACAATTTCTTTTTGCAGAATGGTTATCTTTTTAATTTGTTCCATTTCTGGCATTGCAGGTTGTCCTGAGAGAATTTATTTTGTAAGTCAATATGCCATTTTCAATATCCTTCTAGAAGTCCCAAACCTATCTTCATCCTGCCAAAAATTAATGCCTATAAGTAATTAATTTTTTGTGAGTGCTTCCCTTGAATTCCCTTTATTCACCTATGTTTGGGAAAAAAACAACCAACCAACCAACCAAAATTTATTGCAGAAGAGACTGCTAGACTCGATCTTTTTTTTTTTTTTTTCATATGTTATACACATTCTCACACAGAATCTCAGAGTTGCTGAGGCTGGAAGGGCTCTCTGGAGGTCATCTTGTCCAATCCTTCTGCTGAAGCAGCATCACTAGAGCAGGTTGCTCTCGGCCATGCCCATTAAGGTTTTGAATAGCTCCAAGCAGGGAGACTCCACAAGTTCTCTGGGCAGCTGGTGCTGGTTCAACAACACTCACAGTAGAAAGATTTTTGCTTATAATTACATTGAATTTCCTGCACTTAAGCTTGTGGCCACTGCCTCTTGTCCATTCTGCTCTTTGGACTCATCCTGGAATAGCAACAGGCATCCATTTACTTTGTAGAATTCTATTAAGTCGTAAATGTAGGATTGTACAGGCAATAATTCAAATGTTTTTGTGCTTTATGGGTTACTGCCCACATTTTGGCTGTATAATATCTGCAGCTGAAGGACATGGTGTTTATGGAGCTAGGACTGATTTTACTGACCTAAAAGGAAGTGCCACTAAGGTCTGACTATTAGTTTCTCAGCACTTCAATCCTTCTTTGGCTCTCTCTCTCTTAAACTCCCAGAATTACAACACTTTGAAGCTTCATCTTAGTATGGCAGTGTTTTTGAAGTAGTTGTATTTAAATTTCTTCGCATTTTCCTACAAACCATTTTCAGAAGGTACAGATAGTGCTGGGTGGTCATAGGAAGCTAACAGGTCAGCCAAGTGAGACAGTGCCAAATTGCAATGTGTATTAGGCATAAACTCAAGAAACTCAGGTTTTGTGTGCTTAAGGTGGGCACCAAAATGGTTACTAAAAGTCGAGGGGAGGTGAAATAATTTTAGGAGTGAGTCAGAAAAGCGGTCCATTTCTTAATGAACATTTTCAATATATCTTTGGCACAGTAAATTCTGATCCACAGTTCTATATCCACAATGTTCCAATCAGTTGCTAAAATGGGGAAACAATCAAATTAAACCATGTCAGAAAACTTATAAGCTTTTAGAATTTTCTTGAAGTGGCGCAGATTATGATACACAAAATTACTCAGCGATTGTATGAACATAACATATATTATAGTATATCTTATATTGGAGCACCAAGATCAAAGCAGAAGTACCAACATGTGAATAATTTATATGAAACTACTTTGAAATTCTTGTGTTATGTGATGAAAGCATGATGGTAGTAACAATTCAGGTCTGCATTCTCCAATTTGGATTGGAGGACACGGAAAGGTTTTATCAATAAAATGTGATAATAACTCATTCTTTTTCACTGGAAAAAAGAAATTATAAAACTTGTTTTGATAGCCTTTTGACTAAAATATTTAATTTAAAATCCATTTCAAGTATATTTTCATATCTCTTTTGCTGCAATGTGTGATTTAATGTTTATTTCTGTGAAAATTTGCTTTGCTATGTATAAAATATGGCTGAAAACCCTTGCTCCTTTGCAGGTGTGTTCTGTCTTTGGGCTTTGTGAATATACATTAAAATATAAATTTCAATAGATTATGTTCATATGATTATTTTTATGGTCTTCTAGACCTTATGATTTTATATAATTTGTAATACTGCATCGGTCATCTGTAAAATGCCTGTTTCCTCCAAGTAGCTGACTAAACCAATTACAGGATAAATTAACGTGACAAAATGTTACTAAGGAAGTAGGGAACAAGCAATCACAAGCACCTTATAGAATACATATGAACTCTATGTGAAAAGTCTTCTTATTTTCGCAGTAACTGCTGTGATCCAGTAGAGAAAGCTGTTTGATCACTGATACATGGTAATTTGTAATCCTTATGCAGTCAATGTACTTAAAAATCACCTCTATTTTTCAGATTTGATGACTGCAGAAAAAAAATGTCTTTTTTTTTGCTTTTTTTTGTTTGTTTGTTTGTTTGTTTTATTTGTTTCCCATGGTTGTTACTTAAAATGCTGATCTTCATGTTTTACTAGTTAGTTAATGCTTGCAAAGCAATTTGAAAATGAAAGGGACTAAATTCATCATTGTTAGGCAAGTATTGAGAAGAAAATTTAATTATATTTTTGACTTCTGTTCTGTGTGGGACATTTCCCAGGCAAAAATGAAAGGTGGTGTTCAGCCTTCCATCAACCTTCATGCATTTAGCATTTTCTCCTTTTTTCAGTTATTTCTCCCAGCTGAGGTCTTGCTTCAGGAGGGGTCAGTGTCAAACTCAGTCAGGGGATCCTGGATAGTAACCTTGTTCATTGGAGTGCTGAACCAAAAGTGGAACGTTTTTATTCCCACCTTTGCCAGTAATTTATGCCATGTTCTTAGCCAGGTCAGTTAACCCAGGTCTGTGCCCATCCTATTTGAAATCTGAGCAGTGGTCACTGATGCTGTTCTTAATCATGAAATGCTGATATAAGACAGATGTTCTATAAAACCTTGCAATTTATTGTTATGTCCATGGATTCGTGGTTACATACCATTCCTCCTTTTTAATCCACCTTGTGACTAGTAGTATTAGTAAGGAAGAAATAAACTCAGAGCATTCTTCCAGCTGGCTACCCTGGAAAATTTGTTTTAGAGAGCTTTTCATTTGGAAAACTTTTTTTTTTTTGCTTTTATTGCTCAAATTTGCTGATTCTCATTAGACATTAAAATGCAACGCTTTGCTGATTTTTCTTTTTTGTTGTTGTTTGCTTGTTGTTTGGGTTTTTGTTGGTTTTGGGGTTTTTTTGGGGGGAGGAGGGGGGTGTCTTGTTTTGGTTTTTTATACTTTCTGACTCCCTGTATGCTGTGGAAACAGCAGGAAGCAAGCCAGTTTCTGCAGAACAAAGGGCCGGTTGGGTGCATCATTTCCCTGCTGCAATCTTACCACAGTGATGCATAGGATGAGATCCAGTTCAATGTCCAGATTCAGATGTGTAATCTTAGATGTCAGTTTAGAATGTTCATCTAAAAATAGATCTGTTTCACACACACATGGGAAAGATCTCTAAGTTCATGGTATAGCCAAAGATCTAGTTAACGCAGGTCAGAAAACTTTGGGAAACTCTTCAGCCCATTTTAGGATGGATATCAACCATCCTATAAAAACTGATTTTCTCTCTAGACTCTATTGATGAAGATCTCCCAACAAAAACTTCATGTGACTTTTGAAGTTTTTAATGGATACAAATTATCTGCAGATGTGGCTGGCAGATGTGACTCAGTATTGCAGAAAACCTTCAGCCATCTGAGTCAGCAGTGGTAGGCCAAACAGGCAGAACTCCAGCAACTTATTCCTTCTCTAACTCTCTAGTAGTTCCATTTCTTAAACTGGGCCTAATTGAGGAAAAACTTTGGTTGTATGATAGTCCTGTACACCTGAATGGGTTTGACTGTCCTACAAGTCTTACTATTGGGAGCTGTGACCTCCAAATACGCTGGCACAAATCAGCCTCTCCAAAGATATAAATTATTTAAAGAGGAAGGGTAAGAAAATGTGTATTAACACAGCAGTCTGTACATGTGATCTTACCCAGAACTTGTTTGCTTAAATAATCCAGAGCTCTTGGTTTCCCTTTATCTCCCATAGAGTTGGTGTCTCCTCTAGCAATGTCAGGCAGACATGGATGGTCAGGGATGCTTTTGTACAACTGACGCATGCACAGTACTTCTTAGTATCAGCTGTCTAAGGGTTATCAGAAGTGTTTGCCAGCATTCCATGGAGATTTAATCTCATTTTAGTCTCACGTAACCTCCGTGTGGCAAAGAACGTAAAAGAAAACAAGCAAAGTGGCAGCAAATATTTTATCTGTAAGATACTACAGGTACCTTTCAAAGCTTCACCACAATTTGTTGGAAACTTCTAAATTTTCCAAGTGTGGGAGACAATTAACTTCTCTTCTTCTACATCCTAGAGGACATAAACATTTTCTGAATATAGTTGTAATTTTGCTAGACCAAAAAAAGGTAACTGTCATCTCTCTGCTCCAAATGTTTTGCTGTTTTATTGTTCCATATAGAATATTAAAAAGGATGTAAAGCAGAGTGCTATGATGCACTTGTTGGGCTGCTGCCCCATGAACTGGTGATGAGTTTTAGTGTGTGAACATGGAGCATTTTTCCCTGATGTGTCCTCCAGTCTGTACAGAAGTATGCCTGTAAATGTCCTTATTCTGCCTACTCATGATACAGAATAGAAATGAACAGCAGGAAAATAAATGGTCATATGCTTATCTATGATTCATAATAAGGAACAATATGATCTTAGCACAATCCTTCTCAGAAAATGACAGTAAGCCAAACTATGAGCAAACAGATACAACCAAACCACATTGGTCAGATCTTGAAGTTTCAGGCAGGCAGGAGCTGTGCTGTAGCTTGTGCAGTTTTGTGCAGAACAGTGGCAGGCAGTGATTCCCTCCACCCAACGGATCTGGCCCATAAAGGATGAAGCACTGCACAGCTCCACATCTCTGAACCAAAGCTTCCAGTCTGCGCCTGGAGACGTTGTCGACAGAGAGGTCTTTGGACCTGTATCTTTTCCCTTCTTTGCATTGTTTGCACTGTGTTTACATTTGACAGGGAGATATAAGGTGATTGACAGAACGTGTTTAGAGATTAAAATATTAGTGTAAAAATTCTGAGAGCCATTGGTGCACACAACACAGTGTTGTTCATTCCCACCGCTGAAAAAACAAGTTCTAAAATCTGCTGCAGCTTTTTCTATACATCAGCCGAAATGATTTGCCAACTGCACGAGGAGTAAACCCAGAATAAAATCAGAACATTGATAATTTCAGTTCATCCAAAATATAAAAGCTGCTAGACAGATGGATGCCTATTTTTTTACTTTCTTGTGTTCCTTTATTGTTATTGTGAAATAATGAGATTCTGTTGTTCACAGACTAGCAGCTTTTATTTATACCACTTTAACTTGGATTCCAAAATGTGTATGTTATTTTGTATCTTTTTAGTTATTTAAGAAATATGTTTTTGTTTCTCTACAGTAGTTTTATGAATGCAAATGCAAAAGCTTTCCTAAAATCCATATTAGAGTATTAATGCTTTGTTTTCTCTTTAACTGGACCCTGTTTATCTGTTTTTACTCATGATCTTATTCATAGATGCTCTTGTTTTTTGCCTTTCCCTCACAGACGTCTGGAAGTGCTTAGAATTAGCAACAAATCTTGTGTCTATTTCATTATGGGGAATTTAAACATGTTTGACAAATCTGTTCCATTCATAAACATTTGAAAAAAACATGATGAGGCTTCACAAAAATTCAGCAAGCTCCTTCACTGAAATGGGACCCTTGATCTATCAGTCTTAGTCCAGGCTTCATCACCCAAGAGAAAATTATCCTTAATAAAAGTCTTGTGAGCTAGGAATGACAGAAGGAGGTTGCTGCTTTATAAATTCTATTTATTCTGATTGCAGTTTATGAAAACATCTTGTTGCATTCCAATTAGTTGCTACCTGTGAGTTCCTGCAGTGTTCATAAGCACATAAACACAAAATGTAAATGTGTTTTCTTGTTCCTGTTTGTTTTCCTTAATCCATTTCTGGTGATAATGTATTTGTGCTATATAACTCAAACTCTCTGCTTTAATACATGCTGCTTTCACATATTTTTCTACTACTTATCCCAAGGGGAAATAAAATTTATTCTAGCTTCTGTTTCTGAAAGTATTTAGGGCATTGAATGTATGTGTTTCAATGAGATTAGGATAGAAAAAATATATATTAATGATACCTAGGTAACTTACATGTAATTTTCCAAAACCGAGAAGCTTGGAATCTAAGGCTCGGATTCATAAAGTTCACCCTTTCCCTCCCCATAGGAAAACATGATGAATTAGTGAAAAAGAACATAATTTATTTCTATTTATTAAATTCTGGAAAATTCCTCTTCTTTCATTAGATGCATTAAGAATAGCTAGAAAAACCTTGATTTTTATGGGAGTGAGTGTTGTTTGGGACATGAAGTGTACACAATTACAACAAGTAGTCATAAAAAAAGAACATACACAGTGTGGATATCTATGTAACATTTATTAATCTCCTCTCTACTGTGCATTTTACTCAAAGCAACATGCTGTGCTATATCTTGTACGTGACAAAAGGGTACATAAAGTACTGAACATAGAAAAGTATATACACTCCATGGAAAAGTAATTTAAATATGTAGTATAAGAATAACACTGAAAACTGATTAATTAATTCTGTGTGATGCCATAGTTATTCTACTGTGTTGAAATTCTTAGTGGAAAGAGAGGAGGATCTCAGACTTCTTGGGTACTTTTCATACTGAGGAATACTGGGATGGATAAGGGAAGTTAATATGGGTGCTATTTGTATCAAAGAATGGATGTATTGTAAAACCTGCAACTCACACAATCATTAATATGAACTAGAGAAGCTAGAGACAAAGATGACTTGATCCCTGAACCCTGTCTCATTTTGGTATTCAGATTATTCGTGCTTTCCTTTTATTCTCAGATTTCATTCAACCTTGTCAAAGAAGTTCCTAATAGTTTTCAAATTAGCTCTATATTATTATCTCCCCTTGGAATGTATTTCCTATAAGGCACTTGCAGCAGGATTTTCAGGAGAAGCTGTGGTAAGCACTGGCATTATGAAGGAAGGCCATCCCATGGGACCAACTCATTGAGGTTAGGAAGGAGCCATCTTAATTAATTAGAATTCATCCAAGAGACTGCATTATATCAAGTGTGACAACTCAGTGGCAAGTTAAACTAAAAATAAAGCTGTTGACATAACAGAATGAAAACAATAAACATTTTATGTTGTGTGAAGAATTACACTTATATCAGTTTCCTCAACATGGGACAAAGAGATGGAATATAATCATGATATTGAAATTTTCATGCTCAACTGTTGGTAAGTCAGACAGGCTCTGATTGAAAAAGTAATATGAAATGAAATACACTTAAGTGGACAGAAATAAATTAACTTGGATTTTTTTTTCTATTCCTAATTAAAGCAGTATAGTTTAAAATTTCCTTGCAGGAAATTCAGATTTTTAGAGGACAGTAATTAACTGATTTTAGTTTTTTACTAGCTCTGCTTGTTGCTACATTTCTATTTTCTAGAACTTCCGAGAATAAAAATGACAGGATTCTCTTATTGATAAAAACATGAATAATATTATATTAAGAGGGGTAAAAAAATGGCAATAATATTTTATTCTGTCTGTGGGCTTGGGTATAATCCTGAAAAATTACAATTGGTTCTGTAGCTAGGAAAAGACTTTTGAAATAATTTTTGATTTGAGAATCAGTGTTCTGTTCTCTGATTTAACTATGTTTTTTTTGTTTTTAAATTCATATGCACTGAAATCTATTAGGTGAATGCTCACTGAGGCCAGTGAACTGAACCATACTGAATGCTTGGAATTTCATTATCTTAAATGCCTTATGTTTATATGCAGTAGTTTGGCACAAATTTGATTATATAAATAGTAAATTTTTCACTTAAGGCACTGTTAATAACTGAATAATGGAATAAATTAGTGAGGTTTTGAAATAATTTAGCCAATGACTGAAAAAAAAAGAAAGTTTTATTAATACACAACTTTAGAAAAGAGTTAAAAACCCCAAAAAGATGAAGAACAATGTGTAAACTTAGGAAAGTTCTAGAACTACATGCGTATGAATATCACGTTTGTTTAAGGTTGTCGGTAGAATCACAAAGTGCCTTTGCTAGTGAAGACACTCCCATGAACATGCCTGCTGCAAAACCACTTTTTATCAGGTGAATCATGATATAAATGGAAAGAAATAGGTACTTTTAAAGATATATTCGTTAAACCCTCTATATAAGCGCCTTTTTCCACTGATAAAAATGGTGACCTAGAAATGCCTGGTTTTCTCCACTGTCTCTGAAGGAAACCTGGCATAATCAAGTCCAATTCTTTTAAATGTCCTGTTTTGAGTACTGAACTGCTAAGCCATGGAAGGGGTTTGTATTCTATGCAGAGTTATTTACAGGGATTTAAGTGGCATTTGTTCCCTTTTGCTCTTTGAATTATACTGTCCAACTATTTGTGTGTCCATGAGATGAGAAAGTTCCCTCAATCTTAATAAAAGTTAAGCTGGGGAAATATTTGATTTTTGCCATATTAGTTCCTCAGTCAAGTTCTCATCTGTTTTCAGAAAATGTTGAGTAAATGGATGAGAAGGCAGAGGCTTTTTGTATTTGTATTTTTGCCAGAGAAATACAGGTGAAACCAAGAGACCATGATCAAGAGGCTTATAATTATGCGTTCTTTTGCGGAAGGAGTGGGGAATAAACAGCCATCAGCCTTCATGGAAATCACAGAAATAGAGTGACATGGAGTTGTAGAACTTTGTGATTAAATTATTTTATGTTATGTTGTTTTTTAATGGCTTAAAAGTTTTTTCACTGTTGCCTGACATATATTGAGCAATCTGTGGCACATTAATTCTCTTTGTTCCTTCTACAAGTGTGGCAAACAGAGGCTTAACCACATTAATTAAAACAAAACAACAACAACAAAAAAAAAAAAAAAACAAAAAACCAAAAAAAAACAAAAACAAAAAAACAAAAAAAAAAAAAAAAACAAAACAAAACAAAAAAAAACAACCAAAAAACCACAAAAAACCAAAACCAAACAAACAAAAACAGAAAAAAAAAAAAAAAAAGAAACCACACAGTACTACAAACACACTAATTTTCAGTATGAATAAGCCTGGACTAGGCTAGGGACAATTAGGAAAATACGAATATTTCCATTTAGTGGGTGATGGTGAAATATCTGATGAGAGTACTTAAAGATCCATCCAAAACAGTTTTTGATTTACACATGACTATTGTGAGACTCTGCGATGAACAGGGAAAATCCCACAGCATTGAAGAAGCAACAGCATAATTCATAGCCTGGGATACTTTCAGTGGATCCCAATATTTTCTTTACTGATGTTCATAGAAAGGATACAGGTATGAAACTGAAGATGAAATAAGGCTAAGAAGAATTGCAAATACTGTGAAGAGCATAGTTAGAACTCCCGATACAGATAAAAATGGACTGTCTAAAACCAATAAGATAAATTTAGTAAAGACAAGAACAAAACTCCACTTTTAGTAGAAAGAAATATCACAAATACATGAAAAAATAAAAAACAACCGACAAAAAACCCCTGCATCAGTAAGGCAGAACAGTATCTGAGGCTGTAATGTACATGAATTCCATGTAAATTATCAGTGTGATATGGTTTCAAAGAAGACAAATCTCTTTCCTAGATAATAGACCCTTAGTACGAAGGCTGTTACTTCATCTGCATTCACTGCTATTAAGATCTCAGCTAGAATTTTGTGTCTCTCTTTTGAGCAAATCTGCTTCAAGAATGGTATAGACCAGTGAAAGATGGTGCAGTTGTGAGTTACAAGAATGACCTGTGGAGAAAAAAAATAAAATTCTTAGGCTTCGTGGCTCAAAAATACAGAAGATTGTGGGGATATATGAGACCTCTCATCTCAACTGTGGAAGACCATTCTGGAGAAATCCATCTATTGCTATAGGAAATGATAATAAGAGACCCAGTACATTTTCTGTATTTAGGAAAAAACTTTCACCTGGTTGCAAACATATTCAAATAGTGGGAAAATAGAGTTTGGAAGGCTATCAAATTTCATTACCTAAATATTTTAGCAATCTTTTTCAAGGAACTTTTTTAGGTATAAAGGGCTGGATTAGGCTCAAAGGGTTTTACATCCTGCCATAAAGGGTAGTTGTAGAGGATGCTGTTTCTGTGAAGCATGATTTGAGTTTAAAGATTTAGCTCTGAGTTGATGACAGTGGCCAGGTTATGAGTTTGAATTAGAGCTAGGATGCCAATATAGTTTAGAATTATTAAAAAGGCATTAACAGGGAGAGTTTGGGGCAGAGAGGGAAAATTAAATTTTGTGTGGGATGATGTGAAGGCAATAGCTGAATATTGTCAGCATTAGATGACAAAGTGCAGAGTCTTTAGAATAAAAATCGTAGGAATAGTAGAACCAGTGCAAAATGTTAAATTCAGGGATTTCAGAACTGCTGTAAACCACTTCACTGGTAAAGATTATGAGTGGATCCACTACAGATTACACATCTGTCTGCAAATTTTGAGCCAAAATATGAAAAGATACAAGGACTGAATAGTGTAGCTTTCTAATGCATTTTAGCTGAATGCATCTGATAAATGCACTGAAATAACATTTAACTTGAGACAATAAATTTTACAGCAAATTATTTGAAATAAACAGGAAGCCAAAAAGCATCACAATTTCAGAATATGAACAGCTGGTTTGCAATCCATTCAAGTATCTCGATTTAGACTGTGATAGAAACCCAGCTAATTTCTTTGTTCCCAGCTCCCCTGTCACGTTACATGCTGTAGAATGAAAGACAAAACTCAAACGGATTTATGCAGGTGTGGAAAATAGTACAAGTGACATTCAGGGCTTTATCACTTTCTTCTTTAAAATGAAAAAAGAAAATCTCAGACCTTAGTAACTTCTGAACATGGGGGCAATTTCATCTCTTACAAAGCCACAGAAGTCCCAAAAGAATTGAGAGGGCTTCCTATTGTGGAAACCACCAGGGGTAATTCTTTGTGAAAGCTAATAGTTCAAGAAATGCTTCTCTAAGTTTACATTTGCTTAGCTACAAAGGCAAATTGTCCTCGTGCTGCTGTGATTCAAGAAATATATACAAGCATATTTCACGTTATCCTTAATTTGTATTCCCTATTGCAGCTAAGAAATCATAGAGTCATGTATGTCAGTGCTGATGCATGTATATGTAAGTATATGTATGTATTTCTATGTCTATACATAGATTTATTGATTTGGTGTACACAATGATATTTTTTTTGTTTTGTTTTTATTGATAGAACCAGGCAAAAAAAACAGCAGAAAATATGACCTTTTCTTTTTTTCCATTCTCTTTACATGCAGTAACACCTATGGCTGTTCTGCCATACTACGTAATGCCCATATATGTGGAAAACACAAGGAACAGTGCTGATGTCCAGGAATTTTGCCTTGTGTTCTAAGCACAAGAAAAGGGGTGGGGGTGTGTGTGTGTGGGGGTGTGTGTGTGTCAGGATATGTACTTTTAATTTTTCTTAATCTTAAGTTAAGCAGAAGTAAATTTATTGCACAGGTCCAGAGGAGGTCACAAGGGAGTTTTTGTCTCTTCCATTCACCTCTGACATATATACCATACGTAGTTTCTAGCCCTTTCTTACTAGGTTTTAAAATGTTTCCTTGGGAGTGTATGGTATTTGTATGCAGTGAAACTGAAGCAGTAGCTGTAGAAAAGAACATCTGGCCCTCTTCAGAAGCAGTATTTTTCTCAAAATTGTATGTAATATCCAATAATGATTTCTGTCTAGTGAAAGACTAAGTGAACACTGATTAGGAGCTGTGTGTATTTTAGATTAATTATGTCTTGTGGGCAGTGTAGCATATGCTTCAGTATACAGAAGGCTAAATTTAAGAATATAGAAATTGCCTCTTACATGCAAATCAAAGTCACAGGAGCAAAATGGTCTTAATCACATCTGCTGTCAGGAAAGAGCCAAACATAAGCCAACAAAAATTTAGAGGTCTCCCTGATGACTTGCCACTGATGTTAGATTACCAGTTGGACTTCATGATCTCAAGAGGTCTTTCCCAATATAAATTATTCTATTATTTTATGATTCTATAGTTTCTTGCTTTATTATAATTGTCAGCTGTAACCAAGTGGTTTGTAGGCAGTATAACCACAGATTCTACTGAGTTTCTTCAAACTTACCTTTTCAGATTAATAAGATGATCTGATACTGGGTGTTGTTGGATTTATTATTTATTTTTCTTCATAGTCCTCCTTTTGTGTGTGTGTGTGTCCTTTTTTCTCCTAATATGAAAAAAAAAGAATATATTGACCTGTTCCAGTGATCTGCAGTCTCATAGCCATTTTGTTTAATTAATCCAATTTTCTCATTCTTTTTTTTCCATGCATAGAAAGTACTTCTTCCTGAAAAATTCTCACAGGAACATTGAACTTCATGTCTATATCTATTCTGGTGGGAACATTGCAGGCAATGAATATTGAATAGCTAAGAAATAGCTTATAAATATATGAACAAATCAATAGAAAGTATCTTGTATCCTCACAGATAATGAAAGTTATTTCCTTTTTCCTTCAGCTAAGGATTAGTATGTATTCACATTTAATGGCAGTCTTTATTTTAAAATTAAGTAGGGAGTTCTTCTGGAAACAATCCTAATCACTCCCTTTTCCCCAAATTTGGCACGTTTTCCTCCCTCCAAAACCTGTGTTTGCAACATGCCTGATTTAAATCAGAAGTAATACTGGCTGCATTCCTGAGGCATCTAGTACAAGACTCCAGAGGTTATGCATATGTTTATTATACTGCTGCAAATGAATTAGAGAAGCTTGTGCTAATACTTGGGTTTATTCATAGCCTAGCTTTGATTTTTAAAGAATCCCAACCATTTAGCCCCACCTGAGATATCTGTGAAAGGCTGATTGAAGTTAGAGCTTGACACATGCACTCATTTCCTAGAGCAGGTTGTTCGTCAGTGAAAGAGGATTGTGATGACCCTGGGCAGTTGGTTCCTCAGAAACTGGAAAGCAGGAGGAGAATTTGTGGTGAAGAGTGTTATCTATTGTCCCTGCTCTGTAGCTTCAAATGGGTAGTGTGTCACACAGCAGATTCTCTTGGGATCTTAAGGGCCCGGGGTAGAGCTCTGCTGGCATTTTGGCATCAACTGATGTCATGTAAAGGGGTGATGTGGACAGAAGGACACAGTAGGACTCAACTTCAGCTGCATGAATAATCTACATTCAACGCATAAGGACAGGAGCCCAAACCTACAACCTCTCTCTTGGCACAAGAAATGCTTCTCTTTACGTTCAATCAGGGGCATGTTTAGGAAGAAGAGAGAGACTACAATCTGGGTCAGCCCATTTTTTCTTTCAAAACTGAAATTTTTACAGCCCACCATTTGTGATAGTATTGAAGACTCATATTTGGTCACTGCAGAGCTCTCTGTCTCCCTCCATCTCTTCACAGATCCAGCATGGAGACATGCTTCATCCTAGGCATCCTTGGGAGATGACTGAGTTACTACAAAACAGTGCAATGAGAGACCTTTTAAAAAGTATTTTAGCTGGATAGAATAAATGTTAGAGCAATTTTTCTTTCAGTTCCCAAATAATTACATCTATGGTCATTTGAGAACCAAAGCAGGAAAGAGCTATGCCTTATGGCCCAGCAAATACTGGTTTTGCCATAACCCGTGAAAGGCTGTAGGTTTTGGATTTATGGGACAGTGAAAGCCAGCAAGATGTTTATTTTAGCAATTATCTAATGGCCAGGTGTCCCACCTTTGTGTGAGCTGACGCTCTGTGAAGAATATGAATGATAAATGTCTGGAAAACTTTGTCTGGACTTGGTGATCTAGATTATCTTCCATCTCTCTTGATCCTGTGACTGTGGCAATGTAGTCAATGAGCGATCAAGTGTCTAGAACATATGAATCAAAGTTTTCAAGTTGTTTCCTACTGATGACATAACCTATGCCTGCCCTATTCCTTAGGGCTCTGAATGGATACTTAAGTATCAAATGGATTTGGTTTTAGTGCATTATCCTCATCTGTGTTTCAGAATCTAGAGAATGCAAAAAAAGTTCATTAGGAGAGAGACTTTCTAATCATGCCACGTATGACTAGATATGTCTCATAGTGTGTGTCCTATGGCATATTGCAGAACACATAAAGGTGCTTGCTGGGCTGCTTGCCTTTACAGGTCTCAAAAACTGCCTGAACCTAAATACAGAGATTAGTCATTTTCTGTGTTCTCAGAGCATCGTTTGGGATCCCCTCAGGACACAGGCACTAGTTTTCTGAAGCTTTCATCAGGTGAATGGAAGAAAGCATTTACTGAGCCATTATCAGATTAAACATCTAGGTAAGGATCCTGGAGTTAGGAAAGTGAAACAATGCCAAAATTTGAAAAGGTTTTTTCTTGTTGGCATTAGACCAACATATTGTACTCAAAACAAATGTGCTTAGTTTTGAATCTTCTACTCTGTGCTCTAATCACTAGAAAGAAAGGAGCATTTTAAGACTGTGTTGATCTTACCAATATGTTGCTTTATTTAAGGAACAGAATACCTTTTCATAAACAGTGTTGCATTATAAGAAACTCCAAAGCCACCATTTCTTCATGTGTTTCCCTGCACTAGCAGCTCTCTTGGGACCCAGAGCCCTGCATGCCACACAACCTCGTCCTTACCTGCCGAGTCATCCTTTGTACGTACCCTGATGTGAGGACTGGATCTCACAGCAGTCTTTCAGCTAACAGATGGGCTCGTAATGCTTGGTGGGGGCTATTATCCTGCAGACACAGACCAAGTACCTGAACTTCACAAACTGCTGTCCATGGCAGACATGCTTAGTGAAGCTGTATTCTCTAAAACTTTCCATAGGGTAAAGGAATTTCTGTTAAATCAACCTGAATTTGCCATGTAAGGTTGTGGGTTTGATCCCTGTATGGGATCACTTAGGAGATTGACTCAGTGATCCTTGTGGGTCCCTTCCAACTCAGAATATTCTGTGATTCTGTGAAATGCCCTGAAAAGCAGAGGCATTCTTAATTTTCACACAGGTACTCCCTATGGTCATAGTCTCCCTCTTTTCCAATCTGTAGCTTTTCTAGAAAGCTGCAAGGCTAGATACTTGGTTTATCACCTAGTGTCAAGTGTCCATGTCTCTAAAATTATGTGTTCACTTGTAATGATACTTCACAGGTAGTGGTAGTGCTCCTTATGGGCTCTGAATTATAATATTCTTAAGTAATATAACTTAATGTGGTGACTAATTTTTTTATGGGAAAATATTATATACTCACAGAATTATTTAGGTTGGAAAAGACCCTTGAGATCAAGTCCAACTGTTAACCTAACACATGTATCATCAATATTACGTTCTCCTTTAACTTAAATCAGTCTAACCATTGGAAAAGCACCAAAAATATGTTGCTAATATTATTTGGAAAACAACTGGTTTCCAAGTATAGATAATAAGAACCATATATATATATTCTATTTATTTCATATATGTATTAGCCCATATCAGAGAAGTGAGCTTTAGATCACGGAAGGTATTACAGACTCATTTAGATGAAGTCTCATTTAAGTACCAACAGACAGGAGCTATAGAAAGCTCTTCTTTTTTTTTTTTTTTTTTTTTTTTAAGCACTAGAAGACAGGAGCTTTTTTTCAAGTTTGCAGGAGGGCATTTTAGACTTGACACCAAAATATGTTCTTTGGTTTTGTCATGTCATGTGTCGTATCTTAATTGTTACAAGAACTGGTGAGCCTGTGCTGTAGCATAAAAGCTCTCTGGAAGACAAGTTTTTTTAATAAATGTCCTGTATGCTTTTTGAGAACATTACTTGGTACAAGAGTTTTCATAACTCTTTTTTCTTCCTTCCTCTGTCCCATGCCTCTCCATTTTATTTTGTGGAAGAGTTCTGGCTAAGGTTTATTAGAAACTGAATTTCAGATGCACTGTGTGCTGAGGTACACACAAATTTAATTTCTGTGAGTCTTGTTTCGAGGGCAGAGTTCATTCTGGTTTTTTCACATACTGCTGTCAGACTGATAACTGTGGAAGGAGACCAGCTTCCTGGTGATCTGCATTTGGCAGGAAAAAAGCAAACACTTTCCCTGTGCAGAGATAACCTCCCAGCTGCCTGCCCTCTGAGCAGACACTGCTAAGGAGGGCTTTTTTGCTTGGGTTCTTTTTGGCTTAATCGATTGATCTTTGTCTGGATACAATCCTATTCGATTTGATGTTGAAACCTTGGATGCAAGAGTCCTGTAGCAGTTTCCTGTAACCAGACTGTGAAAATCTGAGTAGAAAACCCTTTAGCCTATTGACAATCCAGCCGGTTGTGTCTCACAAGAGCTATTAGAGGCTTCCTCCTGCTAGTCTGAAAAGCCTTTACATAATGGGGTGGAAAACCACTTTGTCAAAGGGCACAAATACCTCTTTAGAGAATTCTGAAAATAGCAACCTTCCTTCCTCATCTGCAGCACAGTAGGGGCCAGCTCAGCAATTACTATGATGACTAAAGTGCTGATAAAACAGCACTACTCGCCCTAAGGAGTCTTGTAAATAAAGATCTCCAAGGCTGTCCCAATCCTGTGTGGGGCAGCTACAGCAACAGTCCCAGACCTGCCAGCAGAATGCAACACTCTCATGTCAGATAAGACTGAAAACATGATTTATATTTACTGTAAAGCCTATTTTCCTACTGTGCTGTCCCTAACGTAGAAAGGGCAGAATGTATGTACTTTGAAATGTTAACTGAGGCAAGAGATGAATTGCCATTGGCAAACTATTCTGACCATAGACTTTTATTTCAGTCACTTGAGTCATTCCTGGCTAGGTTTTCCAAGTCTCAGTAAATATGCTGGATGCTGGTACATGCTCCTATTGCTGCCTACACTTTTATCCATCTGTTATCATGGCACTATTCCTACTTAGAAGTTGGTCAGACCATTACACTAGATAAGAGGTGCCAAGGGAGTGTGGGTTTAGGCATTTACAAAAGCTCTTGTGCATGCTATCTCTGCTCTGAGGTAGAATTGACACATTGATGCCACATGCTTCCTCACCTCATGACATCTGTTGATGATGAAATGCCAAAAAAACCCTGCGTGCGTACGTACAAAATGGACCTCTCTGTTTCGTGTATATGTTGAAAAATTTAATTGCAACAGATATATTTCATGAGATCAGATCCTTTCCCAAATACAGAATCATCTTGCTGTTGTTTTTAAAACAGTTTATAACTCAGAATGTCAGCCAGTAATCTATTGGTTCAAGAAAGTTTGTATTGGTCCAAAGTCACCTAGGCTCGGTAGCTATCTTAATTAAGACATAGGTACCTCAAGGAGCTTGATAACTAAGTCTCGTTGCTACAGATCATCAGCATGCACTTGTTTGGTTACAATTTAACCACAGAACAGTGATTTTGATGCATTATACCATATTTCTCATATTTGATTTTAGTTTTTCTCTTGGCCAATTCCTTAACTTGATCAGTTTATTCAAACTAATTGCTTGGTAAAGGATTAAGTTATTTTAGAGTATGTTCTAAAATGTGCTCAAACACATGATCAGATGTGAGTTAAATTGTAGCAGCTTGACAAACCAAAGATCAGCTGAGCTGTGGTACCTATCCATATACTTGAGTACCCACGCTACTCAATGAGTGCACCCTCAGTAAATTCACAGATGACACCAAATTGGGTGGGAATGTTGATATGCTGGAGGGTAGGGAGGCTCTGGAGTGATCTGGAAAAACTGGATCGATGAGCTAGCGTTGGTGATATGAGATTTCACAAGGTGAAGTGCCAGGTCTTGCCCTTGGATGACAACAATATTGCAATAGTGCAAAATGCAATATTCCAGGCTTGGAAATGAGTGACGGAAAGTGGCCTGTTGGAAAAAGACTTGGGGATGCTGGTTGAGAGCCATCTGAACACAAGCCAGCATGTGCCCAGGTGGTCAAGAAGGCCAGTGGCATCCTGGCTGTATGAGCAACAGTGTGATCAGCAGGACCAGGGCAGTGACTGCCCCCCTGTACTCAGTGCTGGTGAGGTCACACCTCGAATCCTGGGGTCAGTTCTGGGGCCCTCACTACAAGAAAGACTTTGAGGTGCTGGAGAGAGTTCAAAGAAGGGAACAGAGCTGGGGAAGGGTCTGGAGCAAAAGTCGAATGAGGAACAGCTGAGGGAGCTGGGGCTGTTTAACCTGGAGAACAGGAGGCTCAAGAGGAACCTTATCACTCTCTACAACTCTCTGAAAGGAGGTTTAGTGAGGTGGGGGTTGATCTCTTCTCCCGAGCGACAAGTGATAGAATGACAAGAAACAGCCTCAAGTTGCACTAGGGAAGGTTTAGATTGGGTGTCAGGGAAAATTCCTTCACCAAAAGGGATGTCATGCATTGGAACAGGCTGTCCAGGGAAGTGGTGGAGTCACCATGCCTGGAGGTATTTAAAAGACGTTTAGATGTGACATTTAAGGACATAGTTTAGTGGTGGTGGTGCTTGGCAGTGCTTGTTTAACAGTTGGATTCTATGACTTTAAAAGTATTTTTCAACTTGAACATTTCTATGATTCTATATTGAATCTCTGCTCTAAAATGGAAGCAAAGAAATTAGAATGACATTTTAATGAGTTAGCTTATGTCATCATAACAGCATTAACTGATGATGAGACAACTTTAATTGTTACAAATGTGGCCAAAAAATATGACTGTAACACGTTTTAAAATTCAGTCAGAATGGGAATGAACATTTAGTCATGTGTTGTGGCTACATTGGAAGCTAAGTTCAGCAACCAATAACTTCATTGCTTATAACAATATTCTCGGTTTATCCTTACTTTGCATTAAAATGCTTTAGACTAAACACTGGTAGAAGTAGTGCAATCACAAGGAACTATTGTGTTTTAATTTGTAATGCAGTGGGCTGAAAGTGCACATGCTGGTAGTTACATGAGCTTATCTAATGAGGGCTTCTTCCTTAAGCACCGTATCATGATTGTGTTCACTGATGTGCGTGAATCCTTGTGTATAAATACTTATAGGACTTTTCTGCTATAACTTAGGATGTTTCTAACAAGTTTTTCACTACTGCTTCATAAACAGAGTTTGAAGTGGAAATGTAACTACTTTTTGCACCAAAGAATAATAAGACCTGTGAGATTGCATTTTAGATCTAATTTTCTATTCACTTATTTTCTGTCATTGTTTGTAGGATCATTGCTGAAGTTTGTTTGTTCTTATTTTGAATTATATTTGAACCTTTTAACTCAGCATTATTAAGATTTTCATTTAATATCTTAAAAAATAATTTGAAGTCACAACTTGCATTATAGTAGATGTACATTTTTATTACAAAGTTCAATGAAGAAATGGCAGGGATTTTGGATCAAATTCTGAGTTTTCCCGTTCTGTTCCTGGTGCTTGCTGAGACTGGGTGGGATTGAGGTAAAGATTACTATCTCTAAATTTAGTTGACTACAAATAGATATCCAGCCTCCTGTTTGAGTGAGAGAAGATCCAGTCAAACCACCTGATGGAGCCTAGAGAGTGAATTAGGTATCCTAGAGAGATACCACTAAGAAAACACTGTAGTGTGAGCTCTTGATAACGTGAACTCAGAACTCCAGGCTAGGATTGAGGTGACTAAATTTAAGTATTTAATACCATTTCAAGCATGTTAGAGTATCATTCTTTGCTTGCTTGTTTACAACACAGAAGGCACAAGTCTTCTGTAGATACTGGCTCATATCTTCCAGCTTGTTTTTTGTGTTTTGGAGTGTTAAGGCACATTTTTAAGTGAAAAGACTTCTCAGTAGAAGTTAGTGTCCTGCACTTCCACATTTGTGGCTTTTTCACATTCTGGCAATATGAAGAAATAACATTATCATTATTTATTTCAAAGTATTTTCTCCAAAAAGAATGCTCAGAAAAGTGTTTCAACGCAAAAAAGAAAAGCTGTTTCTTTACATGAACATACAGGTTTCCCATTTCTATGCAGCAGTTTGTCAGTTAGTCTCTGAGCACTACAAAAATATTCCTTAAGTGTCCTGTTGGTTGACAGTTTCTATCAGTGTTAAGTAATCATTTCTTTGCACATTGGCTGTCACTTCAGACACATAAGATTAATCAGTGCCTTTCATAACACCCTTCTGGAAATGGAAGTTCTTAGTGTACTTATCTTTTCCTCTCACTGTTTTCATCCTCCTTCTTTCTGTGCATGTCAGTGAGAGAGAGACTGTCTGAAGACTTTATCTTAAGGTGCTCAATTAAATGCTTAAATAAACATCAAATATATTCTCTAGAGTGGAAGTGAGTTAATATTTTCTGAATGCTGGCTAAACAAGAATGTAAGATTACAGTTGGGCGGTAATTATAAAAACTACTCCATAGGAACAAAAACATTTCAAAATTTAAACATGACAAAAGCATTGGAGAAAGATTAATTTGAAACTGAGCAAGAAGCCTTTACTACCTTAATCTCTAGACTTTTACAAAATATTCCCAGGTTAGAGATTCTGGAATGCTTTGGAAGAGACAGCTTCATATTTAATCTCTACTTGATTCAAGCAAAGGTTTATTCTTCAAGTTTCCATGAAGTCTGGGGTAGATTAATTAATTTTTTTGGGGGATTATAATTTTCACATATCATTAACATTGTAAAAATGAGTTTAAAAATTCTATTTACATTCAAAAATATAAGTGTAGATCTTTGATATCTAAAGCTGCATTAATATGTAGTCATTTGTTGATCATTTAGAGCAAGTGGTGACAGAATTATGTATTAAAGATGTATCACACACTTTGTCTCTTTCAGACCGTGGGAGCTAGAGATATGTTTATCATATTCTTTTTTTTACCTATTTACAATAGTGTTCATGTCAATGAGGAAATGTTTTATGATATAACACTTAAATGATTCAGGTGGGAAGATGTCACAGAGTGACTCAGGCCCTGTGCATCTCCATGAATAGGGCAGTGATTCCAGTCCTGGTGTACCTCAAAGTAACCTTAGATTTAATTTGCAGAAGTGAACAAGAAATTTCTGTAGTTTGAAGTGATTTTCTCTATCTCAACAGCAAGAAATATGTGTGAATGACTCTTTCAGCCTTCATTAAAAGCATATCAGCAAATGGCTAAAACAGCGAAATCCTGCTCCTTATCAGTCACTTTCTATAGGGGCGAAAGAAAGCAAAATCCTTAACTTGTCTGAACAATAACAAAGGAGGTGCTAAACCTTAATCTCTCCCTGGAATCCAGTCATTTCTTTGGAGTATTTCCTGTTGAAACTAAGTGTTCTCTTCCTATGAATTACTGGGAAATTGCATTTTGTGGCATATCAGATGTAAAAAATTCAGTGCACTCTCTCAGTAAGACACTATGCACTGTGCAAACTGTTTTCAAAGATGCCTAATCACACTTTCTATTCATCCTGATGCACCTTTGATTAGGAATGCTGTGAGTATTACTGGATTCTGCAGGTTTTGTGCTGTAAGAATATACTAGTTTAGCTCTGATTCGTAACGGGAATTGTACATTCACACTGTTGTTTGCAGACTGATTAAAAAGGTAAATATTCAAATGTTGTCAGTGTTTATTGTTCTATTTATAAAAAAACAGTGGTATACTCTAAAAGGTATACCCTACAAGAGAAGAGGATAATGTAGAATAGTAAATTTGGCCATTTTTATTATAGTTTTTAACTTATTTTAAGTATGACTTATGACCATAGTTCTATCTCTTATAAAGCTACATAAAATACAAGCTGATGCCTGTGTGTCTCTTGTATATATACTTGTATATATACAAGAGTATACTTGTAAAGCTGATTTGAATTTTACCTTCAGTCAGAATCAATTCTGTTAAAAAAAATACATGGTTGACTCTGCTCTTCAGTGAACTCTGAACTTCTCAGTGACCTTCCTTTCAATGAGCCATGACTAACCTGACAAAACAGCATGTTGTCAATAAGGTTGCTATCCTAGAAGAGTGAATAAAAAGGAAATAAAATAAAATTTCCATCTAGAGAAATGGTCTATGCTACAGATATGTTCTGAGGTTGAAGGCTCATGGACTTGCAATAGTACATGAATGTTTCTGAAAAAGAGGTTGTAAAATATTGTTTGCCTTCATTTTGCAAGATAATTTGAGATAATAAAATGAATCAATAGAAAATGGAAAAGTAAATCAAAAATAATATCTGTAATTGGAAATTCAGAAACTTTTGATTTAATTGTTCAGCTCCATATCCTCCCCCTGCTTTTAGGCTCTCATGCACAGTAGTTGACACTGTCAAGTGTTTAATCATTGTTTATTGGATTTTTCACTGTTTATAGTCAACAAAGTTTCCAAGTTATCTGTCAGTATTACTGAAGACTTCTTCTACCTCTTGTAAATTTATTCAGGCATGTAGCCAAGGTTGTCATCTTTATTTTTCTTCATTGTGGGTTGGTTTTGGTTGTGGGCTGGTTTTTTTGCGTTTTTATTTGTTTGTTTGTTGGGAGTGGGGGTCGGGGGGTGGATTGGCTGACTGCTATGGATTGTTTTGGGGTTTTTTTCCTGAACAGCAGAATTTCTAATAGAAACTCTAATTGTGCAAGTTAGGGCTAGAATTTCTTCTATGCTATTACGTATTAGAGAGCTAAACTAAGCAACATGGTTTGTCTTTTACATTTGATACTTATCTCATAATGTTCTTATATTCCTGACTTTGGTTTAAATTTGCATATGGTAGAGACAGATTAAGTCCAGATTTAAAATCTAAATCCTGATTTCAAATAGTGGTTATAATAGTAAGAGCCAATTGCAACATTCTGATCCTTTTCAGTACAGGTGTTTAAAATAATGTACTTAATAAAGATTCTCACTTACAGCTCTTGCATGAAAATGGAGTCAGAGAATCATGGAAAAGCTCTCACAGACATAAAATTAGATTTTAATTCGTTGCAAAAAGTTGTTCATAAGAGTAAATTGCAGAATTAAACAGGATTGAACAACATGGGAGTATAAGAACTTACAATTAAGTACCAATTTGCAAATTGTAGTAATGACCAAACTATACTCTTTAAAGAGTTGATCTGTAATGCAAATAATCTATGCTATGCTATTTTAGAGCTTATCATTAATTTGTGTCAAATTAAATATGAATTAATTCATTCATAGTGTTCATTCAAAATTAAACTCTATTCTTAGTTAGAAGGAAGAATCTGTTTTTATTCTCAGCTACAATGCTTAAGCTTGTCAGATATAACAATTCCCTTTAGTATCTTTTAAAACACAGATTACTCCTGAATACATTGAAATATTGAATGGAATAATACAAAAAAAGTGTTACTGCTGTATTGAAATTATATTCTTGCCCAACACACTGGATATAATGAGACCATAAGCAATATGAACTATTAGTAAACTAATTATGAGTTGTGGAACAAGTTATAGACTGGAGCTGCTTGTACTGTTGATCACTAGGACGTTTCCTGGCATGCTTTTAGCACATAACAATGTATAATAATACAGGTCAGTTGATGGCCATAATTTGCATAATAGCTTGCAAAATACTGCCACAGCCAGTCTGGAGGGAGTCATTCTGGTTTGGGCTGAATTGCATTTAAGGGAAAGGGCTAGCAAAGCCTTACAGACAGGAGCTCTGCTGTGCCACTTGAACTCAGTTTTAGAGAACAAACATCGACCCATTTGTTTTAAGATGTGGCCATGAAGCCCTGTCCATTAGGGAGACTGATGGCCCAAAACAGCACGACTCGTGCCTTGAGAGGAAATGCTGTAGTGGCTAAGCGGGGTACAGATTTAACGTCTAATTTTCTCTCTTAAAATGTTTTAGGCTTATGTTGTATTAAATTTAAGACAAATAAATAAGACAACGACTTGTGTTCGTGAGAGGCGTGCTTCTTTAATGCCTTGTGAAATTACTTGTACCTTGCTCAGGTATGTTGTGAGGTGTTTCAAGTCAGGTAAGAATAATGTCCCTGTGACATCAGTTCTCTTTTATCTCAGATGGCATTTGTACACTTGAAGAGGGGGAGATAGATTTACAGTTCTGTGCTTCTTTGTTCTTTTTTGTATTTTCCAGAAGAGAGGCTGAGCAGCCTTCAAATGTTGTCCTTCTAGCACTTTCAAATTATTTTTTTCTATCATCTTTTTTTTTTATTCAGTACTAAAGTGTAATCTGCCAAATTAACTGTTTATAAAATTGAGTTGGTTCCAATTAAGATTATGGTGAGTCCAGGTATTAAATTAGAATATTTCATTTTTCTGTCAAGGTTGGGTGGTGAATACTACTAGACTACACACCTAGAAACTTTAAATTTGCAGGTAAACAAACATATATACTGTCACACAAAGCATGTCAAATATCCTCTTCCGCCACTGTGGGCTGAACAGGTCTGATTAACTTTAGTTGAAATCTGCTATATTCAAGGAATAGTTAATTCTTCTACAGTTCAAATTGTCATATTTTTTTCACAGATTCTGCACAGGAACAATTGGATTACCTTAAAAACATTTTGTATCTTAATTTTAAGTCATCTGTTTAGGATGAACTTCAACAGACCTACCTTATATCACAATGAATCTTTAACAGTTCAGAAGTGTTTTATGGGAAACACATAACCTCAAGTTACCTGTTGGGATTTATTGACTTTTTTTTTTCCCCAATGGCAATTATTGATGTGCATTGAAGCACATGAACAGTTTTTGAATGTTACAACAGTCACCACTGTGCATCTCTTCTAGATGTGCATTGCATAAGTCAGGAAATGCTCTTTATCACATCAAGACTGGAGAGTATTTATCATCCAGAAATCTTTTATGGGAGGAAATTAATAATTGTATTACAACATTTTTAGAAAGCTAACTGGAGTTTGTGCAAGTTCTTTCTATAACCCTGATATTTAGAATGGGCACATTGTCCCTATGTAGAATTTTAAAAAGGCCTTATCAAGAGTCCTACTCAGATGAGAAATGATCTATACATTTTTTCTGCCACTTTTCTGGAATACCATAGAAAGAAGGAGTTTATAACATTTATCATCAAACTTTTGGAACATTTCCTTTTCTACAAATATAAGATTTCATTTCCTCAAAATTAATGTGATCATGGTGCAAGACAAAATACAGACACTAAACCAAAGATCAGTTGCTGGGCTTGCGTCCGGTTCACTAAACAGTCTAAAATAAATCATAACTTCTCCAAATACACTTTGACTATTCCACAGAATGCTGTAATGCTTCTTTTTCTTACAAACATCATGAATTAAAGTCTGAGCAGGACTCTGACAAATGAGCAAACTGTCTAAATGCATCTTGTCATCATCTGTGTAAGACAGAAGAAACAATGGTAGAGTCTGGAAAAGGAATAATATTTTAGAAAGCATAAAACAGGTCTGTAGAAACTGAGTTGATCTTTAAATAGCCTAGATCAGACACAAAAGTCGAAGAAGAGAGAGATAAATATTTATTTGCACCTCACCTGTTGTGGCATCAGATTCCTTGGGGTTTTTTGTGTCTGAACTCTGTAGATTAGCCCATATTTACTTATATCGGACATGCAGTTTGCATAAAATGGCAAAGGTCTCAGTTTTACTGAGGACGCTTGTAAATCTCACCAGGTAAATGTGAGATTAAAATCAGATACTGCTTATCTATCTAGTGGATCTGTGCTCAGAGTGATAAGCTGTCAGGCATGAATTCTGGTATAATTTATTCTTGTAAAAATGATTGTAAAAGGGATAGAAAATGGCAAATTCATAATGCCTTCTTGTCACATAGATTGTAATGAAAACAGAAAATATTACAAACTAATTTTTTTTTCTGGTGAAAATCATCAAGCTGTAATAAGAACAGAAAGTAGCACAAAATATGTACCACTTCTCTAAGCTTCCTAAAACGTGATCTCTCTGTTGCCCTCAAATGGCATTTTCCAGGTTCTTTTAGTCTGCTCATTCTACAGTGTTTTTTTTTTTTTTTTTTGTTCCTTAGCTGTTTCTAAGAGGCTCATTAAAAATATGCACCGATTATAAAAATGTAATGTGGTCGTGCAGTTTTTTCACAAGACATTTTAGAAACATTTTATGCCTTTCATAATTGTAAAAAAAATGTAAGATTATTATACTTTCCAGCTAAGCGTGGAAAGTTTAAACCAAGTAGAATCAATCTGGGTCGGCTTGAGGAGGGTTGTGGGAGGCTTGGGGCAGCAAATATAAACTGCATTCACGTTATTGAGTGGGATTTAAGGAAAGTAGCTTGAGTCTGAAATGTTGCATTATGTTTAATATGACTCTTTAATGATTTATAGAACTTCATTTATGTCTTTTATCTACCTATAGTCTTTTTTTAAATACTGAATATGACATATTTTCTTATCTCCAGAAATTCTGGAAACTTGGTAAGTTAATTTTCTAATTGATGGCACAAAAGACTCTATCAAGCATACATGCTCTGGATAGTCCTTTTGACAAAAGGGTTTCAATTTCTGACATATCGATAAAACAGATCCATATTAAAAAGAAGCTCTCAAAAAATTATATTTGGGCTCCGGTGATTCTGTGATAATTTTTCAAGCCCTGCTTTTGCAGACGGTATCCTTTTACGATAGATCAACAATGACATGTTTTTCAAATCAAACTAGCAAACGTACAACTTCCTAGAGAGTTCATCAGGTTTTAGAGAGGAAGCTCTAAAGGCAGATTAGCCAGTCCTACAGAGAAACATTTTTATTTAAGTGTGTTTTTACCATATTATTGCTGTTATATAACACAAAGTGGTTACCAAACCATGATAAATAGAGCAGCACTCATTTCCTCTTTTTTTAAATCATCGTTTTTTCTGAGAAGGATCATTATTGGTGGAATGAGAGTAAAATATGGTTTTTGCAAATTTGTAGCCACCCGAGTCCTCTCGGTTTTGCTGTGCTTCTTCCTCCAGCAGTTGGGTTTCCCAGTTCTTTTCAGTGATGCCTGTTTGTGAGCACTCATCCAGTCAGGCCTTACACTGTGGTACAGTCTGTTTCCCACAACTTTTTTAATTATTGACTTCTGCTGATTTTTTCAGTTTTTGTTAAACTCTTAAACCATTTCCTACTTTTATTTGTGTGTCTGCTTTTAAAATTAGTTCATGTGGTTTGTTGATTTAATTCAGGGAGGGCTTTTACGTAAAACCAGACAAAACCAGGCTTACTTCTCTATCTTCATGTGTTCAGCACAGTTTATTCTGCAATTTCCTAGATAAACTTTTGTCATAAAATACTCAATTTTGTTGGAGATATGGCTTTGTTTTCTTACTTGCATTATCAACATTGTCAATTAAATTCATTAATGATTATTGACAGCAATACTATTCCCATAATTCATTTCTAAGGAACGTTTTGGCAATATAATGCACCATCTACAAATTAGTTCTGTAAGATGCAATGTCCCATGAAGAATTTATTGGGCAAATACTCTATTAGAAAGAGAGAACTGAAAAGAGCTGGTACTGAGTGAGCTAGAGATATACTACAATACATTAGACTTGCAATGTACATTTTTAACTATGATGGAGAAGTAGCTAATGAAGCATTAAAGGATAATGTTTTTTTCTAAGTGCCAATGTAGCATAATCAGGGAGATTAAAGCAAAATCTTAATAAGTGAATGAACCAAGATAAAATGAATCTGTCAGGTTGGTTACAGAGGTAAATGTTCAATAAACAGTAAGAGCTCTTACAAAAACTTAAGAATGGTGTATTTTATGAATCTAGGTAGGTATTTTGGTTATGATTTCACTTCCCAAACATCATTATGGAATGAACAGTCAGCAGAATTAGTATTTGCACTTTTTTTTTACTTTTTAGATATCAGTGTAATATAAACACTTTTCTGTTGCAATTAATTTTTTTTTAATTGGCTCACATGATTCTAAATTTATACCACATCATATCCAAAAACATAGCAGTAGAACCTCAAGATTTTTTAAAAATATATCTGCTCAATTGTTTTTGCAGAATAATTAAAATTATTGCACACAAGTGCCATTTTAAGGAAAAAAGATTATTTCTGAAGTACTGGGTTTATATTAAATGCAGGTGATTGGAGGACATAATGTTAACTGCTTTGATGTACAAAAAAAATCACTTCTGCACCCTGGAAACTGCTTCCAGATCTGCCCTTGAAGACAGATGTGAACTTTCCACTTCATTGCCTAGAGATGTTTTTTTGAAGAGAGCTCCATAAATGGTTCATTTTACAAGCAGACTGTGTATTATTCTGGTGTCAAAGGCTTGGGAATTGATTACATGGGCTATAATACAGATATGATAATTTCTGTTGTGTTTTAGGATGCAATTTAAATTCTCTGAGCCATGCATCCAGAGTTATGATGTCTGTAATACACTCTTCATGTGTGTATTGCTGCAGCTCTCCATAACCCATGTTGACAAAGGCTCTTGCTTTCTGAGGTTATTTAAAATTTCTATCAAATTATAGTATAATTGATTTTTTTGTTTTTACTCAGGCAGTTGCGTACTTTACTGACAGGTTTTGGTTTTTGTGGTTTTTTTTTTGTTTTGTTTTTAATTGGTTTACATGATATATATGATTGAAAAAATAGAATGTAAATGAGAATTCCTAATTTAAGCTATGTAGTTGCATAAAACTATGAGTACATTTCTTTTATAAAGATATTTTTCTTTAGAAGGAAAAAAACTAAATTATAACCTGGTTTTATAAATTATGAACTAAGGTGACAATGAAGTAGCTAAATTGTTTTGGTGCCATGAAGCCAAGAACTAAAAAATTATTTTGAACAGTTTTATCAAAAGTCTGTTGTGGATTTTTTGTTTTGGTTTGGTTTTGGGTGTTTTTTTAGCGGTGGTGGTGGGTATTTTTGTTTGATTGGTTTGGGTGGTTTTGTTGGTTGGGTGGTTGGTTTGGTTTTTTCATTCATTTTTTGCAGGGCTTTTGTTGAAATTGTGATAATTTTAGAAAAATAAGGAGATTTAGAGATCACTTGCAAAATCCATTCCATTGTTTTGTTTTGGGACATTTGGGTATTTTAGTAAAATGCTATTTCATTGGGTTTAGACCATTCCTTATAGGAGTAGTCTGAGGTGAGTGAAGAGGTTATAAATAGCAGAAAATTGGCTCTGAAGAAGAATAAAAAAACAATAAAAGTGGCCGTAACATTTTTGCTCAAGATTGTTACACAGAAAAGGGGAGGTACTGCCTGGGTAAGACCCTCAGCTCACTTTAATCATCAAGATTCCATTGGCCATGTGTGAGCTTTCATAGCCTGGAGAACAAAGATGAACACAATTTTTCATCAACAGTCCTTTTCCAGGAAAAAAAAAATGCTGTTCAGCTTCTTTTCCATCTCATTTTTTTTCTGTTTCCCCCCCACCCCCCTATGACTAGACAGAAGAAAAGAAGAAAAAAACTAATACAAAACCTACGAAGGAGGAAGTTTTGGGCTTTGAGGTGGGTGGTGGGTTTTTTTTGGTTTTTTGGGTTTTTTTGGTTTTTTTTTTTAATTTTCACTTTTCGTCAAACCACTGAGAGCTATTGACTTTGTCGTTTTTATCTCGAGATGTTTGTTCTTGACTTATAAGGGAATATACAATTAAATTAATCAGAAGCTGGCATTAGTATCACTCATCCTGGGCGACTGAGGATTGGATCATGTTATTTATGATGTAAACAGGTTCTTTAAAAGAATGTTTCAAGGATTGAGCAAATGCTTCAAAATTAATTAAGGCTTGAGAATTGACTTTTAATGAGATAAGAAGATCAGTCTATTTCGAATGACAGCAACACATTTGACAACATAAAACTTCAAATGAATGCTGCATTTATTTGTTTATTTGCTATTTATATTAAAGGGGTTTTTTTTTTGCCATTTTGAGTTTTTTAATAAGGGATGAAAATATAGAATTCAGTCCAAGGTTTGGAGAATTAAAATTTTTGCTTCTTTTTGTGACAGATGTTAATATTTTGGGTGTAGAACTAAAGTAAGAGAACTGTGTGCTTCTGAAATGACAGAGTGAAAAAAGCAGTTAACTTTAGAACCCAGTAACACTTTGTATTAAAAGTATTTTTAAATATTTCTAAAACTCTTCAACAATTTTTGGTTTATCTAAAAGTTTTACTAAGGGCACTTTAGCACCAACTACCCTTTTAAAACATGATTTAAGACAGGCCATGCTTTCAAGATAAAAGTTAAGCTTCCATGCAGTTTCTGCTGGCATTGTAAAAATGATACAAATATTAACCACAAAAATAAGGTTTGTTAAACCTGACATAAGTTACAAAACTATTAAGCATTAATACATTATGTATAGTATTATTAATGCAAATAGGAAATGTTTTATTTCACAGTAGAGCCGTATTTATTATATTTTTAGCATTATTGTTGTAGAGTTTTATTTAGTTTAAACCAAAAGCTATTTTCATGACAAAGTAACTGTGATACTTTTTGCCAAAAGGGACTGTGAGTATAACACTCATTTACAGTTCAGCTACATGCTGTGGGAAAGAGCTGAGCTTGTATCACATGCATCTTGGTCTTGCTTTACTTCCTTTAAAGATTATATTTTTAAAGTTTTAATACGATTCTTTAGAAAGATAAGTATAATTAAAATTCATATTTTCACTAGCTTTTTTTTTTTTTTTTTTTTTTTTTTTTT